>BMAW01041543.1:731314-790422 GCA_019974015.1 Nephila pilipes | reverse complement strand
AAAATATCAAATATCAATATTCAAATCCTTCAAAATATTTAAAATATCAAAAATCGTATTTATATTCTTTAAATGCTAAATTATCTTACTTCAAAATATCAAATTCATGTCTTTCAAACATCCCTTATCGTATACAAATAGAAATATTAAATAACAATATTCAAATCTTTCAAAACACTTAAAATACCAAACAACAAATTCATATTTCAAAATATCGAACTCGTGTTCTTTAAATCATTAATTTTCGTATATAAATAAAAATAATAAATATCAATATAATCCTTTAAAATATTTAAAATTTCAAATTCATATCCTTTTATATCATTAATTATCTTACTTCAAAATGTCTTCAAACTCATATCTTTCAAAATGTCATTAATTATCTTACTTCAAACTCATATCTTTCAAACATCAATTACTGTAAACAAATAGAAATACTAAATATCAATATTCAAATCCTTCAAATCATTAATTTTATCTCAGAGTATTAAATTTCTCCTTTTTTTTTACACACTTAAAATTATTAATTATCATACGCATAAAAAAATGGTTAACTCTCGTAGATTTCAAAGTCTCAAAATGGTTAAAAAGAAAAATAAAAGAAATTATTTAACATAACACAGTCATTAAAACACAATTCTAAGAATCTTATTAAATAAAAAATAATCATTTTCTGTTTCAAGTAATAAAAACTAAATATTCGTTCACATATTTAAGTTTACTTAACCTCTAATCCGAAGTTCAATCAATTAAATGCCCTTTAAAATAATCACATTCAATAATTTAAATCCTTACAAAAGTAAAATGTTTTTCCGTTCCAAATAATAAAATCGAAATTAAACATTGTATGTTTATATATAAGCATATTTTACTTCGAGATATCAAATATTCTACTCTTCATAATAAATCACATAAACATAAAAACATTTGTTGATATTTAAGAATATTTATCTTTATTCCAATGTTTAATCAATAAAACAACATTTAATATAATCACATTAAATAATTCTCTAAAATAATCAAATTAAAAAAAAATCCTTAAACCCTCAGTTTTTAAAATACTCAAATGTTCCATGAGAAAGTAACTGTTTATTAATTCTCAACAAATATTCAATTCAGGCAAAGATTAATAAATTATAGCAGGGCTTTAAGGAACATTCATAATGAAATACACAAAAATAATAAAAAGATTCCTAGTTGATGGTTCCTTTTTTAAAAAAAAATTAAACTCTGGTTAAATAATAAAAAATAAAATAAAACCAGAATCATCACATCCATTGGTTCCTTCTCTCCTTCGGTCAAATGGCTTGGGGTAAAGTAGATCGTTAGTTCACACTTTATTTGCATTCTCACCGAAGAGTCGTAAACAGTCTTTACATTAACACATGAGCAGTTCCTTCCTTCAATCTTCTGCACTTGACTTACACCCCTTTCACAGCTGTGGTCATATATTGGACACGTGGTTGTCATCGTCAAAATCTGTCCCCTCTTCTTTGTCAGCAAAAACGTGATCATGATTCTTGACTTGCTCTTCAATAGCTTCCCACAGGTGTCCCGATCTAGTTAATGAAAAAGATAGACACTTTATTCTTACCTGAAACCGTTTGGAGTCTGTAGAGAACGGAAATCAGACGGAACGGAGCTCGTTAAATCTGTCGAGGCACAAAGTCCTCCCGTTTGCGTGATATAGAAGTTAGAGAGAGGGAGATACTAGCTCAAATGTCATCCTTGTCATTTGACTGGGATTCAAAATTATTAGGTCCGTCATCAATAGCCCTCATTTTTGCTTCTAGTGCGACGTTAATAAAAACAACTAACCTTATACTTTTTCTTTCTTCCCATTTTTTTTGACATTGCATATCCCTTTCCTCTCTTTGTTCTTTTTCATTTCTGTTTTAAATTATCTTCTCGAGACATCCTTCCATGAAATCTTCATCGTAATATTCATTAGCTATTATACTCGCTTTTATTTTTTATTCCGTTGCGTCTAGAGGAAATTTCTCGCCAAATTCTTCCGTTTATTCTATTAGGTTACATTTCAATCCTTTTTACCGGAGCAGCATTTTTAATACTATTCGAATGTCATTTAATATCAGGTAGATAGTCCCACTTCCGAGATTTTATCTCCTTAACTTTTTAACCTGTAAACTTTTTAAATTCAACTTTCTAAGACTTTACTTTCTTCACTTATTACTTTTTCACTGATCTATTTACGCTTTTCACTCGCGTGTAAACTTCATATGAGATCAGACACACATTTGTTAAATAATAACATGTTAAACATCATATCGTTTTAAATATTGTTTGCCATTGATACTTATTCATAACGTTTTATGAACTTCATAATTGTCATATATTATTTGCACAAACCACTTAGAATAATAAATGCACTTCAATTTCTCTATTTAATTTTTGACACCATTAACCTATTACCATGGTAACAACATTACGGCTTTCGTGCTCTGTTTACAACTATTTGACCGATCTCTTAAATATAGTCTTCTTTTCAAAGGAAAAATCTTGAAAAATAACATTAAAAAAAATTACATTCTCACTCCTGGAATTTATTTCCGCGGGCTCTTTCGACGGAAGATAAGACATCGGGCACGATTCCGATGAAAACGCTATCGGTTTATCGATATCGGATGTTGTCGTAAATAATAAATGAAACCGTTCTGGAATATGGAGCCCCGACCGCATATTTTTTCAATTGCAGAAAGCTTTGATTGCTTCTGGGAGAAGAAGCAAATATATTTCGCGCTAGCTTAGCAAAATCACCTTTCTGTTTCAATTTATTCATTTTATTCACAAGTATCGGAGTTTTTTTTATTTGAAATTTACGGATAACTCTTTTGATTTTCGGTTCACTAAATTTTCACGACAGATCAATACCGAACAAGAGTCTGGAGTCGATTCAGAAGTTAGACTATGGATAAATTCGATGACTTTTCCGAATTTTTTTTAACGTGGACACAATAATTAGGGGGCATCTTAAGATGGTTCTAAAACGTCTCTACAAATTATTGCGACCCTATGAAAAAAATAATAAATTGTGTATTAAAAAAATCCAGAATAACACCCGTAGTTGGCTTTGAATATTCCAAGGTTTTTAAGATGTTGTGCTGGCTGTAATTTCCCACTTAGGCGATAAATGTACTTCTATAGTGTTTTTGTCATTTGGGACAATGGATGCACCATGGAGTTTCCCAGCTGTAAAACTGAAAGGTTCTTCAGCATTGTGAGAGTACTATCTTTCTTTCTTTCTTTTCTCTTTTTTTTTTTTTTTTTTTTTGAAAGGGGAAATGCGGAAAGAAAGGAATATCCTAAGAGAATCTATAGTTTATTTTCCCTCAGTAAAAAGAAATTTTAAAGGAAGTGAAGGCAAGTAAAAGTGTTCAAGATTAGAGATGTAAATTTCCTTTATTTTTATAAGGAAAATATTAATGATAATAGTAAGAAATTACAGTAAGAAATAAATAATTAAGGAAAAGTTATAACGAATAAAAATGTAAAATAATAAAAACAATGTGAAGAGAGTTGCCACGCATATATCAACAGAAATGTTGCCTTAAATTATTTTCGAAGATATCCAAATTTAATTTATGAAAGCAATCAAGCAAATTATTATTTACCAGTTTACATCAATATATTTAATTAGTAATAATTTTATAATACAAAATTTGTATGTTGATTTATTATGTTAAATATTAAGCTAATTGTATGGTGAAATTTTATTCCTACTAAATTGACATATCACAATACAACTATGAATTCTGTTAATCATAATTATTTCCTGTAATTAAACTTACTTAAACTTTATGAGTATCTCCTCAGTATTTCAGAAACTCATGTAGAAATAAAATGTAAGCAATTGGGAAATATTGTGTGGATCTTTTTTAGTCAAATTTATTTATAAAAAAGCTCCTCCTTCCCCCTCTCCTACAAAAATATTCAATATAAATTTTTATAATTCGATTTTTTTAGTTTTATTGCAAAACTAACATTTTTAGAAAATATATTATTTTCATAATGGATCTAGGAAAAAAAAGTTTCAATACAATAAGGTGAAACTTTTATCTTTTTAGGTTTGAAACTTTTTTCTTGCTTTATCTTTATCTTTGCTAAGTTTCTTTGTACATAAAATATAAAATATTTCTTTATCAAATGCTACAAACAACGCTCACTAAGTGAGGCCACAACACCAGAGAAAGCTCGTTTTGATTTTTAAGCAAATATTTTTTTTATTTATATGCCTGTTTCCAAAGGATAAGCAAATACTATTGATGTAAATAAAAAATTGATAATTTTTTCTTCGTTAAATAGTTTGATTGATTATTTATTAACGTCGCACATAAAAGCAACACGAGAGCTTTTGATGACGGACCTCGCAATTTTAAACCTTGGTCAAGTGACGAGAACGATACTTGAGTTGGCACCTCCCTCTCCATACTTACACCATGCCAATGGAAGAACTTGGAACTTCAACAGATTTAATGTGCATCATCTCGGCAACACGGCGGGTCTTTAGTGGCATCAGTTCTCGAACCCACGATTCGACGGAAATAACGCCATCCGCAAGCTCGTTACAATGACTCGATATTAAACATTTCAAACGAGAATGTTGCTTTAAACAGTATTAGAAGACATGAAATATCTTCGTATAATTGGATTTTTTTTTTTTTTTTTTTTTGCGAGAGACTGAGATATCACTGGATTTCAATGCAAGAAATTTTATAATGCCCGATACAGTCATAAAATGAAGCAACGAAGAAGAAGGAAAAGAAGTAAAAAAAATCGATAAATTAAAAGAAAATATAAAGTGTTAGTTTGTTAGTTTAAAATATCAGTAAATGGTGGAAAGAAACCAGACGTAAATATTACGAAAACGTTTTCAAGAAACTCGTAATATCTAAAATCAGTCATTAGAGCTTATTCTTCACTCGCCCTCTACTTTTTAGAAACCAAAAGTTGGTTCTTACTACTCGAACTCGGATCGAAAGAAAGGTTCGAATTCACAAAACAGCTGATCGGTGCACAGGAAAATTACAACCCAAACCCCTAGAACCGATCACTGCCCATCATCGAACCAACAAAAAAAAAGGGATTCGAGTACCAAGAAAAAATGAAAGCCTCTACGCTCTTCGCAACCGCAAGACGGGGAATTAGCCAAAGAGATCCAACTTCACGTTTTCTATAATCACGATTCTGTTTCGCCACAAAATGTTTTTCAGCGAATAGACACAATCATTATCTCATAAATATCCTTCTGTACAATTTTTAATTACATTTTTAAATTGTCATTTTATTATTAAGAACGACTTCGCAATATGTAATCAAATGCTGGTTCAACACCTGAGTCAAAAGCGATTTTCGAATACCAATTGAAACCCTGGTATTCGAAAATCGCTAATTCCTCGAACATGATGCAAGCAGAACGCCGCGAAAGTTCAGAATTGAATTAGCATGAATGTCTCTAGGGGCAATCCTCTCACCCTACAGAAGACAAGCAGGCCTCTCCTGAGCTCTCGCTTGACCGCCTTGCGGCGGCCGAGGGGCTTTGATCTATGCGCCCGGGCGTATATGGTGGATCTTAGATTTTCTCTCTATCTTTTACGCATTATTATGTAACTCTCTAAATTTTCTCAATAGCTCTGATGTGGAGCTATCTCCCACTCTGGGGAGAGGCACTCCGTAAAGTAACACACATTCGAACTTTCGCAACACTTCTTACGAGTAGTTTAAGTTTGACACTCTCTTTCTAGCAAAAAACTATAAAAAGAAGGGGTTTTCCTCACCCCCGACGTTTTTTTCACGCACAACCTTACGATGGTTAGGAGCATATGGCATAATAATTCAGGTCAAATCAGTAAGCTATTGCTCACCAAAGTTACTTTTTGAATGTTAAATAGTTTCTTGTGTGCGTTCCTTAGGAAAATGGGTGTAATCTTTATATATAGTGTGCAAAGAAAAAACATTGCGTATACAACGAAACGAGGAGAATTTTGGGAAACCCAATTCCAAAGTAACAAAATTTTATTTTGAATGCATTTTACTGGAAATTATGATGGATGAGCCCCACGAAAGATGTCTCCATCTGAAGTAGATGAAGCAATGGAAGAGCAAAAAGTGAATTATATTCTAATAAAGTCTTCTCTCTTGGGGAAAAATTCACAAAATAGTGCCAATTTGGAGGAAATGAAACATAATGTAAGAAAATTTTGCAATATTCATATGGCAACATTGAATAAACGGCTCTTTCAAATATTTCTTTTTAAAATGGGGCTCCTGAAGATAGTGAAGCTGGCACGCCTGTTATAAAAGATTATGCTATCAACTCTGCATTTAAAAGCAACACGACGATCATTGGCGACGGACCTCATCATTTGGAACCCCAGTCAAGTGACCAGGAGAACACTTGTGAACTCTACTCTCCCTACTTTCACACCACGCCCAAGTGATGACTTAAAGCCTCTGCAGATGTAACGTACAACAACACCATTAAATGGCTATTTTTAACGGAATCATGACTCGAACCCATACCTCGATGAAAAAAACGTCTTTACCTTTCGACTACAGCGACCAGTAATTATGTAAGAATATAATGAATAAAGGAAAAATATTTTCAACAAAATACGTATTTGCTTTTTCCAAAACATATAACCAATAGTCTTACTATTCTTCCTTAAACCTTCCTTCGTGTTACTTATTTTTGCAAAGACTGTCGAAAAATTGAATCGGCAGAATTGTCATTCCAACTCTGGATCCGCATCCAGGATGAATAATGCATTCAGGGTGGACACATTTGTAACATCTTCTGCATCGTTAATGAGGATCCATCAAAACTCTTTGAATATTCATTCAAGAAAGAGTTTGTTAAGAAAAATCAAAATACTTTTTTTTCGAATAATAGAATGACAATTATAGAATGCAGAAAGGTGCGAAAACATCCCAAGATTATAACTGAAATTTCTACTTATCTCAGCAACATTAAAATTGGATTTGAGTCGAGAATAATACTCATAAACAGAACCTTATTCAAATATCAATTTCCCGATGATCACGTAACTTTCCTGCACCAATACTATACGCACTCTTATATTACTAATCTTCGATCTCTTCTCAGCACTTCAAAAGGTCCAATCATTCTATCTCATCATTTCCTATTCTTAATTCCTACACTTAAATGTATTTAACAGTGTTGGTTTACGTAAGACACAGTTTATGCACAAGGCGTAGTTCTTAAATCAAATAATGTCATAAAGTAGCCCAAAAAGTTAGTTGAAGGGATAAAAGCGCGAGAATTTTTTACAGTTCACAAATATCAAAGCAATTAGTTTTATTTTCTCTGTCGCTTTTCAGACAAATCATGAAATTTGAAGACATCTACAGCTGAAAATTATGTATCTTTCTTTTTTACGAATTTAAAAAAGTTGTTTCACTTTTTCGAATTTGAATATTTAGAAAGTTAATTTTCAAATGCATAAAGGAATTAATTTTATTTTCTAATTTAAATTTTTTAAAAAAAGTAGTGAAAAATTATGTTTAGTTATAACATGAGGGGGAAAACAATACAATAAACCCCCAAAAAATTCAATGTTGTTATGGTAATACTGTTTTATGTTAGATTGGTATTTTGTTGAGCAAAACTGCAATAGACAATTATCATTAAACTGCAATTATAATTCTGAGCTAAAATATGTGTAAAATGTATTCTCCTCAAACTATAGCGCTTATTATGTTAACAAGCTATTCGATGACTTGGTGAGAAAATTGAAAATATCTGATTTTAGTTTTTAATAATAATAAAAAAGTGAATGTAAACTGTAAAGTTCTACACTGATTAAAATATTACATAGTTTAATTATTTATTAATTTCATTAAAGTCTTACGCGATTTGTTTTCACACATCAGTTATATAAAAATAAGTTGTATAAAGTTTTTTTTTTCCCTTCCTGTAACTGAACTTCCTGTAATCACTTATGATCATATATTTAGTATTTTTTATAATAATCATCTGCATAAAACTATGATTGTATACTTATTTTTAAAAATATGAATTCAAAACAATGATTCAAAGTATCAATAAAAACAGTGTAATGGGATGCGATTATAATGTTTAATGGCGCAACAGCCAGATGTTTCTATGCTGCGCCAAACATTGTGTTATTGTGGTCTGGAGGTTTGAAATAATGAAAAATTGATGGACAAGAAGAAGGGTCGAAAAGAGAGAAGGATAACTACGATATCCCGGGGGGGGCGTCCCCCGTGTTTACCAAAGACTGCAAAACCCAAGGAAAATGGAAGGATCACTGAGTGCCTTGGGGTCGTGATGCCCGTATTTGCCTAAAGAAGGCAAGTTCCAGAGGCGATTAAGAAAAACAAAATATAACAAGTGTTGCAGTATACAGAAAAACATATAGGGATCATAGGTATTTTTGTATTTTTTGTGATTACCAGCTTATAATATCAATGACAGGGCTTAGAAATGGTCATATTTTCATCGAATGTGGAAAGCATTTCTACGGGATTCAGTTCAGTTTTCTTTATGGAAAACGTATAATAATTTTGAAGAAATTGTAAGAAGATGAGATTGAAATTCAAAAATATTAACTGATCTATATAATCTTTTGATAATATATTTTATTACATTTATGACAGAAATAACACTTATTACAAATATGATATACATTTAAGATAATTGCTTATTTAAAATGTCATTGACCTCGAAAGATCTAAATTTATTTTCAGTTTTTTTCGCTACCATTATCTATTTACATGTTTTTCATTCTTTATATGCCAATATTCTCCAAGAGAAAATTACAGTTGATTGAAGCAATATTTTCGTATGTTTAGTTCCTTTCAAATGAAGAGAATGAATATTATTGAACAGTTTGAAATTTCATCGCATGATTTCCACAACACATCACAATATAAATTGAAATATGAAGACAATGTATTGAAAAAAATAAGTTCCAACCAAACGTTTGAATTCGTTTAAGTAATAATATATTTTTATAATTATAGCTTTAATACTTAAATTTTGTGAGATGCGTAATTCACTTAGGAAAAAAATAATAAAAAAAAATAAAGTTAAATTAAAAAAAAAACTCTTTTGTTAGTATAAATAAATTAATTCTGTACATCATAGTGACAAGATTAAAATTTCCCATTTTATGCTTCACGAAATAGTAATTTGTATTTTGTTGTATTTTTTTAAGTACAAATTAAGAAAGTCTTAAGTATTTACTTTTAATTTTTTAATTTCGGTGAAGTTCAATATTAATTTAATTATACAATTCTCTATTCTCTCGTATCACTTCACTGAATTAAAACTTTCTTTTATGAACATCTTTTCCATAACACAAATTTCTTTTTGTACAAAAATAAATATTTATAAACACACGCAAAATATTCCCAAACGGAGAGTTTATTAGTAAATAGTTCGCAAGATTTTCGTGCGATTCTGTGAATCATAAGGTTTCTCCATTATTTACCATTTGTCACATTTTTCAAATTGATATAATTTCATTTCTCGATTTCTTTTCAGAATGTAACTGTAAGCGTTCGCCAAAAATAAGTATACCATGCCAAGCGTACGTTCTTCAGAAAGAAAATTATGAATTGGATATTTTTTTTTAAAAAAAATCAAAATTCTAAGAAAGCTAATAAATAATTTTATTTGCGTTATAATCATAGTAATTTATACCAATATCGAATCATTTCTTCTACCAGAAAATATGTTCGAAATTTCGGGTCTATTCTTTAACATTAGCCAATGACAATCTTAAGGCCGTGCTCATATTTCAATTTATATTGTCACGCGTTGTGGAAATCCTGAGACGAAAAATTTCTATCTGCTCAATAATATTCATTGTCTTCGTATGAAACAAACAAAAAACATTGCTTCAATCAACTGTTGTTCTTTTCTATGACAATAAATTGTTCTTTTCTTTGACAATAAATTGTTCTTTTCTTTGACAGTAAATTGTTATTTTCTTTGACATATAAAAAAGAATGAAAAGCAAACAAATAAATATTGGTTGCAAAAAATTGCTACCAGTCTTTCGAGATCAACATCAGTTGAACTTTTAAATATGCATTTATTAGAAATATACATAATATTTGTAATAAGTGTTATATCTGTCATAAATGTAATTATAAGTATACATTACATTCTTAAATTTTTACTCAATAAATATATTATTAAAATATTTATTGTACAGATATTAATAAATATATTATCAAAATATTTTAATATACGGATCATTTAATATTTTGTATTTAATCTCATCTCACAATCTTCAAAACTCTATTTTACATTTCCCATAAAGAAAACCGAACTGAATCATACGGAAATGCTTTCCACATTCGTTAAAAATATTACCATCTGTAAGCCAAATCACTGATGCTATAAGCTGAAAATAACAAAAAATTCACTGTAAGTTTTTCTGAGAACTGCCACACTTGTTACATTTTGATTTTGTTTATCTTCTCAGGGATTTCCCTTCTTTAGGCAAGAACGGACATCACGACCTAGAAACAGCTTAGTGATCTTTTCCTTTCTATTGGCGTTTCTGTCATTGGTGAACAAACGTACCCCCGTCCCCAGGGTACCTTAGCGCTCCTTCTCTATGTTAGACCCTCCATCTTGTCAATAAATTTCTACCTATTTTTTAAACGTTGGATAGTGATCAGTTCCAGGGAGTTTTGATATATTTTTGCAGAGCACTGATCTGCTGTTTTACGAATTCGAACCTTCTTTTTCATCTGAATTAGAGCTGTTAGAATTAAATTTTGGTTTATCTAAAGCAGAGATGTGAAGAATTGATTCTAGTGGACGATTTTGGACATTAGGGAACTCTCGAAGATGTTATTGTAACCTTCACGCTTTGTCCTTTTCACTTTTCTTCCAGATTTTAGACTATCACTTTATATTTTCTTTTGATATATTGAATTCTTTTACTTGTTTTCCGTCTTCGTTGCTTCAATTTATCTTTACATCGGGCACAATGAAATTTCGAGTATCAAAATCCAGTGAGATCCCAGTCACTTGCGTAAAATCAGCTCCAATTATACAAGGATAATTCATATCTTCCATGACTAAACTGTTTTCGCCTCAGAAAGTTCTATTGCCTCAGTAGCCGATAGGTCATAGTCACGAGTTCGCATCCGGCGTTTTTTCTGTCGAGTCGTGGGTTCGAGTCCTGATGCCAATAAAGACCCGCCGTGTGTCGGGGCCAATGCACATTAAAACAGTCGAAGCTTAAAGTCTTCCTATGGCGTAGTGTGGAAATTTGGAGAAGGAGTTACCAACTCTTGTGTCATCTTCGTCACTTGACTGAGGTTTTACATTGCGAGGGATATTGGTCGATTAAGGAATATTGTGTCGACAATATCCCTTACGTTGCTTCTCTGTGCGACGTTAGAAAATAATCAATTTAATGATAAGAAAAATTCTTAATTTCTTCTTCATATCAATAATATTTGCTTATTCTTCGGAAACAGGCATATATATAAAAAAAAATATTTGTTTAAAAATCTAAACGAGCTTTCTCTGGGACCTAACTTAGAAAGTTTTGTTCGTAGCAATACGAGGAGCTATACGGGGACTTTGTCCTTGTGAACCACGATCAAGAGACAACACTGTTGACTGGGACAGACGCTTGTTGAAAACGCAGGATTGCATTGGAGCAGATATTCTCCGAAAGGAACGCACATCTCCATTGTCCACCAAAATTATTCAGTGGGAGCTGGGACCATTAGTAGCAAAGTGGTTATTCAGTCAGTGTCGCCTGAAAAAGCTATGAAGCGAAATCACCGAAACTGGGTACAACTTTAATGGGCTTGTCTGTCTTGAGGAATCATTATTTACAGACAAACACCTGCAGAAATCTTTCTGAGAGGCTTGGAGGGAGGATGTGTACTGGCCTATGTAGGGCCTGTATAGGTAGGGTTCCTACATAATGGCCTGATACTCATAACCCTGAAGATAAAGACTGTAACCTTTCATTATTCGCAGTATTCTTGCTGATCATTTCTATTCAGTATTTCAGACTCTATTTTCAGAAGAATGTTCTTGTTCATCCAGTTTTCTGTATCTTAGATGAACACAAGATTTCCATCCTGTGTTCATCCAATATTGTCGTAGATGTGGTATCTTGTGGTCTCATATGGAAAAATAGCTAAGGAGAAATGAGCCGTTTATTTTGGGTCAAAAAAAATCTAGCTGACTATTTTAACAATCATACTTCTAAACTACATTTTCTATTTTAAAGCAATTTGTAGCTAATATATTTAAAATCACAAAGATTTGTGATGATAAAATTAATTTGTTAATAGAATTTCGATTTTTTTTAAAGTCTGATTTGAAGAATTTCAAACAGATATAGAATAAAAGTTTAAGAGAAAATTATAGAATAAAAAAATTATTAAAATATTTTTGGAATGTTAAAAAAACTACTGTAGTAAATTTCGTTAAAAAATATGATGTATACAATTTCTGATAACTGAAACAAATAAATTGTTTTATAAGTGAAATAGGTTGCACAATATAAAACTTTGGTCTCAATGTCACTAAAAACCCGCCGTCGCCCGTAAAGACTAGAGCGTAAATGAGAGCTCGCTAAATCTGTCGAGATTCAGTGTACTAACTATGGCGTAGTGTAGAAGTTTGGTGAACGCTAAGCTTGGGTGTTGTCCTCGGCTCAGATTATGGGCTCTATGACCTAGAATTACGGGTCCGCTATCAATAGCCTTTGTGTTCCTTCTATATCCAAAATTATAAACAATCTAAGGACCTACAAAATGTCTATTAGAAGTCTATTGAATTTTTCAAGTGGTGCTGTGTGCTGGAAGTATGTGGGTTCCGAAAAGGTAATATACATCGATTTTTTTTTTTTTTTGCTAATTGAAAGCCTTAAAATAATACCAACGAGTTTGTCTCATCTAAGAGTTCCAATACACCTCAGTTAAAAAAATCCTGTTTAATTCTTACATTCTTTTAACTTCACTTTTCCCCCTTCAAAAAAAATTTTTTTTTTCAGAAGAGGGGTAAAAAATGCCAACAAGACCTGGGAAGAGAGAGAGGGGGGCTCTTTTTCTTACCCTGCTTCTGCTGTGAGGTAGACAGAGGTGGAGAGAGAGGTGATCGATCGCCTGCAGAAAGCCGTTGTTGCTAGAGTCATTTATTTTTTGGGCCCAGAGCCGCTGAAATTCCATCCGGAGGCGTTAAAAATAGATCTGTCCATTCGCCGATTTCAGTTCTCTCTCTCTCTCTCAACGCAGGAGAGAAAAATAGAGAATCGTAACAATTTAACTGAGTGGATTGTACGCAGCCTGGAAATATAGATACCGTTACCTCAATTGTGGATATTTTCCATAAGTTTCGATGTTAATCATTCTCCCATTCCATCAATGTAACCATTCTTTCATCAATTATCTGGGATGAAGATAACTTATAGGTAAACATCGCGGGTTTTTTTTTTTTTTTTTTTTTTTTTTGTAAGAGGTGTAAATGGATTCCGCCTAAGGATCCTGTCTCTATGTCACCAATGAGGTTATTACCTTTAGCCGCGAGAAGTCGTGGTCGCGAGCTCATGGCGGGAGCTGTTTCTGTCAAATCGTAGATTCGAGATTCACTGTGTTACGTGGCACGTTAAACCTGTCGGGGCTAAAAGTTCTCATATTGGGATGGGATGGAAATTTGGAGAGCATTCAGCTTAGGCATCGCCCTCCTCCCTTAACAGAATTTCATCTCCAGCATTCAACCTGTTGCTCCTAAATGGGATGCTAAAATAATTAATCAATCCATAACTTTTGTGGGATGATGGAAACTTATTGGTCAAACCCCGATTTTTTGTAAATGATGTTGTAAAGCATTTCGCCTACTGCCATTGTATGTCTCATTGAAACTGCTACCTGTTAAAGGGATATAAGCCTCTTACAACTATCATTCCCACAGCCCCCTAAAAGCCTTCAGCACTGCTTGAGCTGGGATAGGGAAATGTTGATTCCCCTTCCTAGGCTGATTTCACTTGTGCTTTACGCTACAAGCCTTCCCTCCACTGAGTATGCCAACAACTTGAGACAATGAGTTACATTTTTAATTTTTCTGATTTACAAGTAATTATGAAATTTCAAATTTTAAATAGTAATAAATGCTATAATGAGGAGGTATATCGTGAATTCTAGTCCTTATTCTTCTTAAGACTAGTCGTGCGCAATAATGAAAGAGTCTGCACACTAAGAGGAGCTGAGTCTCAAAGTCCTTCCAAGAAGTGATGTGGAAGTCAGGAGTGGATGGTACAATATCCCATATCATCTTCCTTATTTGACCGTGATTTAAAATTAAGATATCCAACACCATATCACCTTATCTCTTCAGTGCTACCTCTAGTGGTGGCTGTAGTATCCCAGTAGACATGATCACTAACTTGTTGACTCACGCTCTGATGTCACTAAAGACCGGTGGTGTAATGGGGCTAATGCACATTATATCAATCGAGGCTCCAAGTCCTCTCAGTGGAGTGATATAGAAGTTAAGAGAGGAAAGTATCAGTTCAGGTATCGTCCTCGTAGCGACTCGATCATGGTTTAAGTTGACGAGGTCCTTTGTCAGTAGCTCTTTTATTGCATCTAACTTTGATGAGATTGATAAGCAATCAATCAACTTCTCGTGTAAAAATTCATTCAGCATTTGAATATATTTTGCTGGTTGAATGTATGAGGTTGAATGTTGTTGTTGGTTGAGCTTAATTATAAAATACAAAAAGATATAAAATTAACGGATACACCTAGCTTTGTTGAGCTTTCATATTTGTTCCAAACTAAACTAAATAAGACATAAACTGTACTCACCTCTCGTTTTCCACAGCACTTAATTTGCATTCTTTCACTTTCTTATGATTTTTAGTTAAAACAATTTTTTTGGAGAGGGGGGAGAGGGTATTTAAATTATTTCGCGTTACACCATTTTTAGAGTTACCTGCCTAAATAAACAAATGATGATCACCGATTTCATGTCTCACCGAAGTAAACTATCAAAGATTAACGAAGTAGAAAATGCACACAGCCAAAATCTCGGCGAAGGAAGCATTACATATAAGAAATGTCAATTTTCTGTCAGTGAATTGGATAGAGAAGTTACGCTTTAAGTTCTGCACAACCAAAGAAAAGAACTGTAATTTTTCAAACTTATTAGTGCTTATTAACGTCGCCTTTAAAAGCAATACGAGGGATATTGGCGACGCAATTCATCAGTCAAGTGACGAGGATGGTACCTGAGCTGGCACCTCCTTCTCCAAACTTCCCCAACATGCCAACGGGAGGACTGCAGTCCTGATTTAACAGCCAACGCTCTGCTACACGATGGGTCTTTGGTGGCATCAGTATGCGAACTCACGACCGTACGGAAACAACGACAACCATGAGTTCGGTATCCTATCCACTCGACTACCATGTCCGCTCCAGGTTTTCAAACATCTGAAGATTGATCGCTGCTTTTTTATTTCGATTTTTTCAAGTTACAGTTCTTATGAGAGTTATGTTTTCATTTTTAAAAGAAATCAAAAACAGGTGCATTAAATCTAAAATTTAATGAGCCTTCTCTTTGTCTAATCCTTATTTAGTTTTGCATGGTTTCAGTTTGCACGATTTTTCGAGAAATATATCTATTATTGTGGAGGAGAGATACATATTTGCTCTCGGTTTCATTCAAAAAAAAAAAAAAAAAACGACGCCCGGAAATTGTTTACGGCAAAAAAGAGAATAGGGTAAATTAAAACATCTTTCATACAACAAAGTGAACAAAATGAGTAATTTTTCGTTTTACAATAATCCTAAAAAGCAAAACAGTGTCGAAAGACTGTTCGCAACAGATGCAAGCACAAATAGTAACTTTTCTCAACAAACAACGAAAAAAATGGCTGCTTCACGTGACCCGTTTCCAGAGATAAGCACGTGGTTGCACGTATGCCACCTGCCACGAATCGACACGAGAAAATCAACGGAAGAACTGTCACCTGTTATCGGATTTTTGGAGTAATACGACGGTGATATTATCGCCAAAGAAAGTGTCTGGAGTTGAAAAAAGAAATATTTTCATCCTCTCGATTCAAGATTGTCACTATCACAAGATGACTGGGTGATCCTTTTTTTTTTCAAGTGTCGTTATGAAATATGATATATATTTTTTATATTCGTTTATTTATGTCGATTATTTTTCTTCAGTATGTGTTTGTTTGTTTTCGAATGTGTGTGCTTTATCAGATTATTTCGCTGTTGAAAGAAATATTAGAGGATAAAATGTTTTAAAACGTTGCAAATGAGTTCACCTTTTCATTATTTAAAATTAATTACGAGGCCATAACAAAGTAATACAATTGAAGGACACACTTAAAAATCAACATACCATAAAGGAGTTGACAAATATAAGTGGATGAGAAGAACATGCATAGAATAAGAAGCGATTATAATTTCAGAACCATTGTAAGATTTATTTCAGAGTTTGGGCAATGAAAACAAATCTGTAGACTTGATCTCTAAGGGGTCCATGAAAGTACGATCAGTCGGGCCAACCGCCCAAGGAAGCTGACTGCTTGCAGCTGCATTGGAACACAATTTCTAGAAATATTCATCAGGACATGGATGATAAGTAAATCCAAGGGAACACAAAAGGAACAGTAAAACGGCGGGTCGTAGAATTTCGTCTACGCACTGCTGTCAGAGTGCCGCGATTGACTGGAAAGATGTCCAAAGGAGATGAGACCGCCCTTACGTGGGACAATGTGACGTGAAGGAAGGATGCTTACGCTGCCTTGGATTTATCCAGACACATCCAATTATAATGGTGCTTGGCTCTATGGCTTGCACAAAGGATGAATAGCTTTTAGTAATGAGTTCTGTTGGCAATGTTACTAGGACTTCTTAGTGAAACCGAGGGGTCGACTAATTTCTGTGGAGTTATGGGATCGAGTTCCTGTTGAGGCGAGGCACATCAAATCTTTTGGATCAGATGTTGAAATACAACTTTTATCCGAGCAACTAATTTTTCGTTTATAATCTTAACTCCGTACTATAGATTCGAAATATAAACGAATATTTTAATAAACTCTACATATAGTGAAAAAACACTTGATTACATGATACATTTTAATTTTTATACATTTTTCTGATTACATTATAAAATCTGATTACTGAATGCATTTTATTTAAAAAAAATTCCTATTTTGAGATTTTTGCAAAACTTTTTTATAAGAGTTTTATAAAAAAAATTTGCAAGAAACTTATTCAAAAAAAATTTAGCTATTATCATTTAGATATATAAGAATTTGTTTTTTATAAAATAGTTTTGCAATTATGTTTCACTCTGTATCAATTTAACATTAAGTGTTCCTTTTTTTTTCTGCTGTTGTATATTTAACGTGATTCGTAAATGACTCCCGCTTTTCATTTTTGTACTTTTATTATTAGTGAATTTCAATTTCGTTATAATGAAATATAAAAATGTTTTCTATAAAAAGCCGAAAGCGTGACCTATTGCTCGAATTTTTCTGTATATCTATATTCAAATCTAAATTCGTAGATATCTTTTTCGTTGATGTCAGCGAGCTATTTAAGATTAATTTCGACGATTCTGAATTTAAAAAAATTGCGAAATAATGTAAAAATGCAAAAAAAAGGGAATTGCACTTGAATCAACATCGAATGCCCTTTTAATTCACATGATAACGATTTGATAGGTATTCTTCATTCTAATTATTATTTTCCAGAGATAAAAATGTTTGAATTTAGGCAACAAAATTAAATGGTTAAAAAAGAAGTGCCAAAAAAAAAAATGAAAAACTATCACTCACAAAAGCGTTTTCAGAAAAAAAATTTTAAAAATGCACACACACATTAAAAGTAAAAAAAAGTAATATAAATAATCTTACGATATAAAAATACTAATGTATGGCTGAGAGCTTGAATGTACAAAAAAATTTCAATATCTATTTCATAAGAACAATAAAGTATGGAACAATGTTTCTTTAGCGCAATATCAGTCAGATTTGCATATGCTGTTTCTTTTAAATTTTAATTCATCATTCCTTGTTAGAATATTTATTAAAAAATGCAGCATTATTTACGACAATATTACACAACAGTTATGGAATTTGAAATTAATCGTTGTAATTTTACTTTTGTTCTTTTGAATTACCTAGTTCTTCAAGCACAGGCTCATGTTTATAAATTATTTATTTATTCTTTATCATTGTATATCAAGATTTTATTTTAGCAATGGAATATATATATGTGTGTGTGTGTTTATGTATATATATATATATATGTGAGTGTATGTGTTTATGTATGTATGTATATATACATATATGTGTGTGTGTGTGTATGTGTGTAAATATAATTGATATCTGTTTTCACTTATCTTGTACATAATGAAGTTTGTGAAATCAAACACAACAAATAAATTAGCATATTTTTCGTACTTCCTGATTCACAAAATTGTCCTATTTAACTTGTTAGACTCAGCGGCAAAAACAATTTAAAAACTATGTCAAGAGATGTTTAATAACAGGTCAATTGAAAAGTCCCCGGCCTACCATAGTAAAACACATTTTTTTGGCAAAATTAGTTTTTTTTTTATTCAACATAATTCCCTTCAAGGGTGATACACTGATTATAGCGATCCTCCAACTTTTCGATGCCATTTTTGTAGTACGATTTGTTCTTTGCTTCAAAATAGGCCTCAGTTTCGGCAATCACCTCTTCATTCAACGAAAATTTCTTCCCAGCGAGCATTCTTTTGAGATCTGAGAACAGGAAATAGTCGCTGGGGGCCAGATCTGGAGAATACGGTGGATGAGGAAGCAATTCGAAGCCCAATTCATTGATTTTTGCCATCGTTTTCACTGACTTGTGAAACGGTGCATTGTCTTGGTGAAGCAGCACTTTCTTTTTCTTCAAATGCGGCCGTTTTTCGGCAATTTCGTCTTTCAAACAGTCCAATAACGCTATGTAATAGTCGCTGTTGATGGTCCTTTCTTTTTCAAGGTAGTCAATGAAAATTATTCCATGCACATCCCAAAATACAGACGACATAACCTTGCCAGCCAACTGCTGCGTTTTCCCACGCTTTGGAGCGGGTTCATCGTGTGCAGTCCACTCGGATAACTGTCGATTGGACTTCGGAGTGAAATGATGGAGCCATGTTTCATCCATTGTTCACATATCGACGCAAAAACTCGGGTTTATTACGCTTGATCATCTTCAAACACTGCTCCGAATCATCGACTCGTCGTTGTTTTTGGTCAAAAGTGAGGTCACGCGGCACCCACTTTGCACAGAGCTTTCTCATACCCAAATATTCGTGAATTATATGATGTACACGTTCAGTTGATATCTTTAGAGTGTCTGCTATTTCATTCAAGTTCAATTTACGGTCATTCAAAATCATTTTGTAGATTTTTTTTAATGTTTTCGTCGGTAACAACCTCTTTTGGGCGTCCACTGCGTTCACCGTCTTCGGTGCTCATTTCACCACGTCTAAACTTAGCATACCAATCCTTGATGGTTGATTTTCCTGGGACTGTGTCCGGAAACTCGGCATCAAGCCAAGTTTTTGCTTAAACTGAGCACATTTTTTCCCTTTAAGAAGCAATATTTTGTCAACACGCGAAATTCCTTTTTATCCATTTTTTTCACAATAACAAAAGTTGCTTCACTCAAAATGCTGTAATTCACAAACTAATGATCCGACAGCTGTCAAATTTATACACGCATCTTTTGAGGGTTAGGGCTTACTAAAAAACATATGGATTTAATTCTAGTAGCACCATCTATGTGTCAGGCCGGGGACGTTTCAATTGACCTGATATGTGTCCTTTAACACATATTAAACCGCATTAGAGTTCTTAAGAAGTAATTTAGGAAGTAGAAAATATTAGATTCACAATGATTGTATTTAAATAAGCGATACTTATGACATACAAATAATTTATTTACGAAAAAAAATGAATCGCAGATTTCCAGCGTAATTTTATGCAAAAAAAGTTTCTTGAATTCTAAAACAAAAAGTTGACACGAGTAGTAAGATGTGATCAAAAAAGTGCCTGTTGTTGATTGGAAGTAAATGCTATTTGCTTTTCTTATTTTCTATGTATTTAATAACATTTGCTCTTTAAAAAGACTCCGTCTATCAGTCAATTTGATTTCGTGAACGCAGTGTCTCAGTCTTAGGAATACCTACTTTCCTCCTCAAATTTAGAGCAACTGAATGCAAATGTATCCGAAAGAACAAACCATTTTGAAGGTTTCTGCAGAAATACTTTTACTACCCGATTTTCGGAAATGTTTTTAAAGTTTTTCGAAAATATTTGACTGAAAAAATTGATAAACGAATAATTATAATTGAAGTAAAAATGTTTTTGAGAATCGGGGAGAAAATGTAATTACGGAGAAACCTTCATTATTTTTTGTTCTTTCGGATGCACTTCTTTACATTCAAGTAGATAAAACAGTCTGGATTTGAGGAAGAAAATGGGTATTCCATACTGTCCATAATCCTCATATAGTTGAGGACTTTTGACAAAATGGGAAAATGAAGTAGTGTTTTCAAATTGCGGTTTCTCAGAGATACGCAGTAATCATAACTTAAAAACAGTAATCAAGGTGAATGATAAACTATTACTGCAGACTTCATTTTTAAGTTATGCCTCTGAAGGAATATCTTCAGATACATAAAAAGAGCTTGTAACAATTGCAAACATCACGCCTTATCGAAATCGGTACAGAGGTGTGTAATTCTTTAAAAGCATATGGGGGCTCAAATTCCGTGTCCATCTCCTTTGATGTATTTGCTCTGTTAAGTGCAGTATATAAAGCCCGAATTCAGGAAGAATATTTTGCAACCGATTACTTCTTAACGCAATATGTGCAGTTCGAAGATGTAGCAGTCGTTCTACCCCGCGCCTACACCAAAATGTTACGTAGAGGTTGGAGCAGGTTCAATTGAACACACAATAGGTATTCGTATACCGTGATTTATTTACAGACGCAGTTACATTTGGCTGAGAGCACATGGGTTCCAGAGAATACATGAGATTATATGAGAATATTCCAGAACATTGGTCTTAAAACGTAAAGAATATCCCTGAAGATTTTGGAAATTATAGTTGAAAAAAGCTTAGATTATAAAGAAATTGTAATTGATTTAAACAAAACGCGAATTTTTAACGTTGTCAGCACTAGGTTTTGAACCCGGGAACCCGTGGGCTCTAGATGAGTATCTTACGTCTGCACCATCGGTACTTGTAAGCTACTTGGGAATATATTAGCTAATTTAGTGAAAATAAAGTAAATGAACGTATTTTTTTTAAAAAAAAATTAATAAAAAACCACTTGAGACATTTAAATTATTTTATTTCCTAGCAGTATTCATCCTTTGACAACGTGATTTTTTTCTTAAAAAAATTCTATTTTAAATGATCAAGAATAATTTTTTCCCTTCAGAAATGAATGCTGGCTTCTTCATGTTAAATTATAGAATTTCGTTTCATATTTAGAAACGGATTTGCGAAATTTTCCTAATATGTCCTCATGGTGTCTTTTGTATAATATCAATATTTCTTATATTCATTCTTCATTCTTCGGTTAATTTTAAAGACTCTCTTCTTCATTTCAGTTAAAAACTAAAGAAAAATTTAAGAACTGAAAGTAAGCGTAAATAATTCGATATAAAAACCAACGTTTTTATATGGTGGCAAAGTTTATTAAAGAAAATTATTGAAATATTAGTTAAAACTGTTGGCTATTTTTAACTTTAAAATTTACTTAAAAAAGAGACATTTTTGAGCGTATTAAAAAATTCATAATACTCATAAAATCAAAACATGCATTTGAAAGTTTGTAAGCCATTCTATTAAAAAAAAATGGGAACCAGAATTCAGAAAAAAATATTGTGATAAGACATGGTGCCAAATATTGGAAACTTTCTTTCTTGCTCATGATTATTGACTAAAAGTCAGCAACCCTTACTATCTCGGAGATAGTAAAGAGAGATAGTATCTCCCCTTTGTGAGTACAATAGTTTTACGAGGCGTCATGTGGTGTGGGGAGTGCCCGGTGTTCCCAGAGGGGGAAAAAAAATTTCCCTCAATCCTAAAAGCGCCTAGAGGAAAGAATATTTTGACTTATTAAAATTATTGAAATATTAGTTAAAACTTGTCGCAAACGTCTAAATATTACATTGTTAGGCGAGTACGAACGATTCCCGAAATTTCAAAGCTCTAGCTTGATGGGAAGTTGGTTAAATTAACGATCGAAAATTTGATGACACACACACCAAGTGAAATTCAGAAAAACGTTGTAAAAAAAGCAATATAAGTGATATTATGGTTAATCTCCATTTTTGGCACCATTGATTTTAAAACGCATTAACGTTCTAATTTTTTTTTGTTTTGCTTGTGGAAGAGCGGCCCCCTCAGGAAGTCGCATGGAAGGGTAAAATATTTATCATTTTTTGATAAGCATACATAAAATGGATTCAGTGTTAATAATTTACAAATCTACACCTATTATCAATATTACAGTTCAAACTTATGTTGAGTTCTCCGTTGGTTAATATTTGCCGAGAGGGGAAAAGGATTTATGTCTAGGGAAAAGTGTAATAAGTTTTACTAATATGAAAGCTACTTATCTTTCTGATAACCATAAAGATTGTTGAATTGTACCGTACTGCTCGTTTACTCCCAACGGATACTTGCAAAATTAGAAACTATTTATTTTCAGGTCATTTATCAATACTTTCAGAAGAAGAAAATGAAACTGAATTTTGAGTTCAACAGATATCAACATAATTAGGAATTTAAATAATTAATGTTTCTGAATGTATAGCATGTACGAAAAATTAAGGGCTTTTGCAACTGAGTTTTGTTCTGTTTGACAAGGAATAAAGCAAAATAACAAAAGCCGCTTTTCATTATCGGCAGAATATCGCATCGCCCGGAGAAATTGTCAGGTTTGGAGAAATTCTTCGCTGGGATTTTACTCAAGTATTGGCATTTTTTAATTTTATTTTCAATTGCCTTCACCTAAATGTTGTCAGGTTATCTCTTATTTTTAGTTACTTTATTGTGCAAGTAAGATTTTATTCTGTTTTATCGATTATATTATAACGCTACTCCTCTATTATCTGACTCTTATACCATAATTCTATTTGATAATATTCTATTTAATCAACTTTAAAACAGACGGGAAGCAATCTGAGAAATTTCAAGACTAATCAAGCGAAACTATTTACAATCAATGATTAGAAATAAATACGCTCTTTTTGGGACTCAATCTCAGCAAACCGATCTAATTATAATTGAAGTTATCTTACCGGGGCCTCTCAGTTGAAATCGTCTGACAGTCCTTTATTATCATCACAAGTCACTAGTTGTCACTTACACCGGATAGTAACTTTCGTTACCCTCTATATCTCTTCTAAATTTCCCTTTACTTATATTTGATTATACCTGAATCATTTTACTTTATTTCGAATCGCATCTAATTAACATAATCATGTTTTATTTTGGTTGGGAACAAATTGTTATTTTATGCAATCAATCTCAATAAAAGTCCCCAAGGTAGTGTAGATAAAATCGCGAATAGTCCATCGTTCCACCACTTCCTTCCAATAAGCCTACATTCCTTTTCTCAAGTTATTTGCGAAGATTGAAGTGAACTGCATCTTTTTGTTAAATATGTAACTTCGTTCTTGGAAGCAGGTGGGAAAAAAATTGGTGTTACGAATAGCACAAAAAATCAAAGTGGAATATCAGCAATCACCGAAGTGGATTTCCCACGTGTTTAACTCAGAAAAACTTACCATTTCACACAAAACAGAACAATATTTTGAAGTTTCCATGTGCTGTAGTGTTGAAGTTAAAACAGAAAAGGTCATAGATCAAGTGTCGTTGTCGTCATTCAGAATTCCAGTTGAGTTGGATTCTAATCTTTCTGAAAGAATAACTTAATATACGCATTTTTTTTCAAAGTTCTTTTCCAAAAAATGCATGAGATTCCATGTCCACGGACCGAAGAAAAACAGCTCTAGTTGCAACTCCACGGTTGTATCTACTGATTGCTTCATGACCAGTGAGTGTTCTGTCTGAAATCACATGAATAAAAATTCAGAAAGTGAAGTGAAGGAAACTAAATTATTTTATTCGGATCTACGAAAAATCAAAATCTAAATTGCCACATGAGGTCCCTACATATGTTCGAATCTGAATATTTACTTGTCTTTCACTTACCTACCGGGTCAGTAATATTTGTACGGTGGGTCTGATTCACTATCCGTATTCATCTCCTCCCTTTTCACTAACTTCAAATCCTATATCGCTTTTCTTTTATCAGCTTATGCACAAGACTAATTTCTTCAATAAAAACATCGCTCTCTCCACCACCAATACTTAGCACTATAATTTCTGCAGCGTTATAAATGCTATCTCATCATTCCTATTTATTCTTAACTATTTCTATACTAATTTACATAAGTCACGGTCAACTTAACGGAAGGGCTCTCGAATCAAATAACATCATATGAAAGTCTCCAAAGATTAGTTGAAGGGAAATACGCGAGAGAACCCGCGTTATAGTAAATATGGTTACAGCACTCATCACAAAAATTATTTCTCTTACGCACGTATGTTATAGACACAAGATAAGATTATAATGATTGGTTTGGTTACAATACTCGAGCTATCAGCGACGAATCTCATAATTTCGGGGCAATAAATGATACATCGGCTTCCTTCTCCAACACCACTGAAGGTGCAGTTCCATTTATTACTTCATAGCAAAAATGCACAAAGAAAAAACAGGATGCCCTGGAGGACACAACTAGTCCATTGATGGCGAAGTGATAACTTACGAGGAACTGTTCAGAAAATGTACGTATAACTGGCTGTTCATGCAGACACTAACGATGAGACCGTATTTGTTTTGTTTTGAGTACCGGAAGCAACCCATTGTTTTGGTTGCTTCCGGTGTGCAGTGATAAACCAGATCTCATCGACGTTGACGATGCGACGAGGCAGTAATCAAATTTTGATTTGGCAGGAAATAGCAGCCAAAGTGAAACTAACTAATAAATCACTGTCACATTTGTTTCGGCGCTGTTTAACTGACAGCAGTACAAAATGGTAGCCCCAACTTGCCTAAGCAACGTCATCTGTCTTCAAAAACATGTATATTTTAAATGTTCATCATAGATAAGTGCCAGCTCACCATTTTAAGAAGCATAATTTAAGATAACCGGGAAATGCATTTTTACCGCATTCCTTAGACCTTTCTAACAACAACACAACGAACTGACGCGACAACGATCTACCAGTCTGGTTTCTATTTCCATAATTTTCTGGATGCCAGCATTAATGGCGGAAGCGTGTCAGGGCGCCCCGGGGTGGCTAGAATGTCTCGTGACACGATTCCAATTCTCACTTCCGGGTGTCCCTCGCAGGAGGTTGCCGGGACTAAAAGGGTCGAACGCCCGCATTCAAATTTCTACAGCGGTCGAGCCTCTTAGGAAGCCCAGCGGGATAGAAATCCAATGGTTGCCTCTTTTTTTTTTTTTTTTTTTTTTGTAGTGTCCGTGCCGTTGCGGTGGTCACGCAAATAGAATGTGCTCGGACGCCGGCTAACTTAAGGAAGAAGAAAGATCAATGGAGTCACGAAAGGTCTCGCCTAGTGACACCAGAACGCGACTAATTAAGATTTTTTTTCGTAATTTGGTTTTTTCAACAGAAAGTCAGTTTTAGCCACAGCCGTCTAGTTTTGTTTTTATATCTCTCTAATTCAGTTAACATAGCACGGGCATCGTGTATTAAAAAAAAAAATTTTTAAGCAGCTGCAATAAATTACAAACGGGATGAAGAGTAAAAGACACAATACTAACAGATTGAAGTGAGCCAACTTACTTAGCTTAGTGAATTACTTAGCATAAGTGACTGCAAATTTACTCACTTTTTCTATTAACGGTGATTAGGTAAAATTTTCAAAAAAAAAAAAGAAAGAAAGAAAGAAAAACGCTAAGTTACCGCAAACCCATTAAGGTTTATAAATTTTATAAAAGTATAAAGTCAAGGGACAATAAGTAAAGCTAAGAGAATGTTAACACTTGTGTTCTAATTTTTCAAAACATGTAGACAAAAGGTCCCGTATTTATTATTTTTATTTTATAATCATTTTCCCAGTGAAAAATTAATCGTATATTTCTTATAATTTGTTAATTTTTATTTATTTATGTTCTGAGAATACTTTCATACCTAATATGTAAAAATTAAATAAAATGTGAGTTTTTATTTCATTTTCTCGGCTTAAAGAATTCCTGATAAATTACAGGTTTTGTTTGAAAATTTTATCGAATTATGATAATAAAAAAGTCGTTAAATTTCTAATCACTACTTCACGAAGAACAAATGATAATAACAAAAAGATACCTGTACCTCAGATATTTTCCGAGCGAAAGTGGCATGATTAGATATTCCAGGAGACAAACTTTTTTGCCTTTTGTTAACTCATGAGAGTGAGATTTCCTGCTACGAACCCTGGAACTTAATGCAGTTTGATACGTACAAAAAAAGGTTGAAGTATAACAAGAGAATGATTGAGTCAATGCGTAAAGTATTGTTACGTGATTGATTCAAACGTGGTAAAGGTCCCTGCAATGAATAGGCAGGTTCTTTATGAGTAAATATTAATTTTTTCAGAGACTTAAGAGAGAGTAAATACATTTCCTTTTAACGCAAGGAAATTAACACACATATGATTTATGCTTAAGCTCCAATACTGTGTTTTTTCAATCACCGAACACAGCAAATGTAATACATTGAAGGATTGATTGCTTATTTCAGTCACATTTAGAAGCAACACGAGAACAATCAGCGACGGAACCCTCAAATTTGAATCTCAGTCAAGTGACGATGATGACACCTGAGCGAGCACCTTCTCTCCAAACTTCCCCACTACATCATTGGGATGACTTGGAGCCTCGACAGATTCAACGCGGATCTTTAGTGACCGCAAAACTCGAACTCGACTCGATGGAAGCAATGTCGGACACTCGTTCGCGAACATGATCACTCGTCTACCACCACCTTACGTAATCACAATATCGCATAAGAAGCAGAGAGAGAGAAAGGCACACCCTATTTACAGATTCTCTGATAAAAAAAATTGTATAATCTCAAAATCCTTTCTAAAAGCCTCCGAAATTAGCGAGGCATCTGGCTCGTAGTCTAATTTGGCAATTTTACGATATTTGGCGACAATATTAGTCCATATTCATGTCGCCTAGGTCCTTTCTTTCTTCTCAGTATTACCACCTGACCTATTCTTTTCTTCCCTGTAAATTCATCTTTCCGGACAAAAACCTTTTTCAACTAGAAAGAGAAAAGTAGTCTTCTGCATAACAATATTTTATGTAACAAGACAAGGCACGCGCCACTTATGCAAAAGCAACCGCGTCGGTCATCTTGTCAAAAGGTAGGCCTCTCCGAGAGCTACCCTATTTTATCAACAACACAATATACATATTATGCAATAGACTGATATACCGACATTTGATTCAATTTCTTAGAAGTAACTAAGGATTATTTCTGAAATTTAATGCATTCAGTTTCATCATTAAATAAAGTTTAAAATAACAAAGGATATACGCATTCCCACAATAACACAAAAAAGAACTCTCCAGCCTAACTTAGCTACCCATAGATAAATATTTAAACGAAAATTTGAATGTAAGTGAAAAAATAAACAAATTTCTCATCATAAAGACAGCAAAATTAAGTATCTGGATTTGAGGGTAGCTCACAAAGAATCTGAGTTTCAAAACACGCCATTGGAATGGTAAGTTGCTGTCAACAAACAGTGCCAAAACAAATGCGACACTTAGGCTGTTTTTGCTTTGATGGCTATTTGGAGACAAATCAAAAATTGATCGCTTCGAGTTGTCACCATCGCTGAGACCTAGATTAATCATTATGTATCGGAAACTAAGCGAAACAACAGGTTGCTTTCAGTGAATTTGCTACAACAAAAACTAAGACGGTCTCATCGACTGGAAAAGTTAGGGCGCAGAATTTTGTGGTGTGAAGGGCGCCATTCCCAGGGACGTGTTAAAAAATGAAAAAAAAAAAAAATTATCCCCGGACAGTTAGTTACTCCATTCACATTCTTAATATCGGAACTTCTCAAAACACCCTAGTAATAAAATAATTAAAATAATTTAATTTACTTTTATGTTAATTGGAATGTGAATTGTTGATACTTAACTAGATTTTCAACAGTGCTTTATCCCGCTTTTTAATAAAATGTTAAACGTCTTTATTTATGCGTTCTTTTTCGTATCAATGCCGGCCAGAAACCAGAAGAATATCCCAAAAATCATGTCTGGAGTATTCCTCCCCGCCCCCAGCCCTCACTAACCTCCACATCATGCCACAACCCGTTTGAGAGAAGGATCTTGTAAGAATTTGTCTCATGAATAAACCTATATAAACAAATAAACACATGGATTACAATTACGATCTCTTAATGTGAAATCATAAATCAAATTCTTTTTTTTTATCACATGCTATCCAAAATAGAAAAATAATATGGATTTTTGCTTATGTCTTATTAAAAAATGATCGTCTGGCTCATATTTCAAGGACACCTCTCGAGGTCGGAGGCCCCTTTGATTAAAAAACTGCCGTCTGTTATGGAAAGCGGAGGTGGGGACAGCCCTTGACCTTCCGACGGCACGTCGAAGTCTGTGGAGCCATTTGTCAAAGAAGATTACTCGGCGAATAGATCCCGCCGAAGAATGCTCACTCTTCTTTTTTCTTTCGTTCTTATTATCGTTAATTACTGGGGCGTTCGCCCCCCCCCCCACCTCTGGACATCCATAAGGTCGTCAAAGGATCTTATTGATAGAAGATGTGAGGCTTTCGCTTACCAAAGAAATTTATTGGGTACCTTTTTCTTTCTCTTCAATGTAAATAACTCTCCTCTAATTTAATAATGTTTCATCAACATCGTATTTTAGCTATCCCAGGAGCCCCCGACGCTGGTAACTTCTTCCTCCCCACCTCACTATTCAAAGAACTTGAGGTGCCAGATAAGAATTGCTACACTTTGTTCGTCCTGAAGATGAATCTGATTCGTTCTTAAGAATTGTACTATTTTTTTTATGTGTTTTGCCTATGGGTTGAAAATTACAAAAGTGTGGTTCTGTCCGGTGTTTTTTTGGCATGCTACTAACGAGAGTACCTGTATTAGAAATGGGGTAACTCATTGTAGTCTGCTGATCGTTTCTATAACAAGCCCTCTTCGCATTCCTAAAAGTCGCCACCATTGCTTCATTCACTCCAAACACCTGTTAGGTGAAAACAGTCTTCCAGAAAAGAAATTGTGGTCCGGTACGATTTAACCTCCATCATTCGCAAGATAATCTTTATAGATAGATATGGGACTCAAATCTGCAAACCATGAAATTTGTGAAATTACAATCCGTAGCTCCAGCTCCAGTAAATTAATAATACATACGGGGGGGGGAGAGTACAACACTATATTAATAGTCTTATTTATTTATTTTTTAAGAACAATTCGATACAGACTGCCTTGAAAGTTTCTGTATCATGTTTTTGAAAATAACCAATTATTTTAAATCAGATCCCAATATATTGAATAATCATCATTGTATGGAATTGAAATTCCTGTAAATATAAGTTCTTTTTCGTAAAGATGTCTGAGCCTGTTAAAAACTGGCTTCGTTTTTTTACGGAAATACTAGTATAATACTACTGTAACTTTAAACTCTATTATGTGTTAATTTTGAATAGTTATAAGCGATAAAATTTTATTAACATAATACTCACGCAATATATAATAACACTAAATGAAATCCAGAAAAATAATTTTGAAATAAAATTATATATATATATATAACTAAGGAACATTCCGTTGAGGCCCCTACTCAACACTCCTATACACTTTTTTATGTACAGGTTTATGTATCATTGCTATAAAAATTACAGGAATAAAAATAATTTCTGTTTCAGTTTGTTCAAATATTACTTGGAATGTATTTAATGAAAAATTTTGCATATATATATATATATATATATATATATATATGGTGGATAATCGAAGTAATATTTCATTAGTTCAAAATGATACGATAAGCAATTGCAAACCTATTTATTCAAATGGAAAAAATAAATGAATATATTCCAGATAATTACAATAATTTAAATTAAAAAAATGAAAAGAGAATCCCCATAAAACGCTTGGAAAATTAATTTTGACTGTGAAAATCAAGTTTCAGTTCAATTTATTTTTGCTGTTTTCGATAGATTACTTTTTTACTTTTCTTGGTTTGAATGAATGGTTCAATCTCATGGCTACTAGCTCTCCACATTTAATACCTTCTGATATCATTTTTTCATGGTCTTTGATTTCCAAAAAAAGAGGGGAGGGGAGTTAAAGGAAGTGGGTCAAGAATTGAAAATATTCCAAACCTCCCTTTGGAACATATTGTAGAGAAAACTAATTTCGATTATATATACATAGGATACATAGGATAAGAGATAACTTAATGATACAAGCAGTAAACAAAAAATCAATATGATAAGAGCAACAAACAATCCAAATATGTCACATTTTGGGAATCAGAATCAATTTTTTAAAAAGAGTTCAAACTCTTTCAGCACTTGTTCTAGATTTTTAACACCATTCTTTCATCCATGCTGTTTCCTGGCAAATCGATTTGAAATTCGTACGCATTTTATTTCTTTATAAAAAAAAATCCCACTCACTTTTACAGAGCTATCACTATTTTTAAAACGAGAGAAAATAAGAGGGGAAATAAACAATTCTTTTCTCTATTCTATTTTTTATTTTTTCCTCCGAAAAACTTCTGAAAGAAGCACCTCTACCCTTTCGGAACATAAATAATCCTTTTTGTATGAATGAAGTGAATGGCATGCCATCTGGCGGCGACGTCAGCATTGCAGAGGAGAGAGGAAGGAGAGAAAGTCGTCTGCGCCCTTAAAATACTTAAAAGTGCGGGCCTCTTGGCGCCACTCTGCCCCAGTCAATGGAAATTTGCGTGGGCACCTCCTCCCCCTTTGCCTTTCCCTCAACAGGAAAGAGGGAGTGACGTACTGCCAACGTCATTTCCGTCGTCCAGGGGCTCTTATTTTTGTCACGAGAGGGTCTAATCCAAGTGAGAAACGGAAGAAAAAAGTTGGGAAGAAAGCTCCTTTTTTAGAAGGAGGCAAACAAGGTTTTGCCGGAGCGGAGCATGTGGAGGAAATAAATACAGGACAGTAGAGCGGGAGTAGTCATGTTTATCTCGATTTCGTAGTTGTTATCCCGGATATTGTTTACTACAATGACTCCTTCGATCTTTAAATAAATTAGAACGGTAATATAATACTACTCAAAATAGTTACATTATTTTATGTTATTTTGTTTGATAAACATCACGCTACAAATTGTATTGTCAATGTTAATTTATTGATTTGTTGGTTCTATAGAATATGGAGCAGCAGAGACTATTATCCCATTAGAAATATTATTTTAATACGTTGTCAAAGTTTTTCATTATTTTCAATGATAAGCAAATAACGATTGATTGGTTGTTTATTGATGTCGCAACTTAGAAGCAGGGAGGTATTTGTCAATAGATCTCTTCAGTAAGGAGGACAATCACGTGGTGAAGGCAACACCTGAACTGGCACTACATTTTCCTAATTTCTATGCCACCCTAGTAGTTGCGGTAGCTTAGTGGTCATGGTCCCAATAACACTAAAGAGCCACCGTGTCGGATGCCCGTTAAATCTGGTCGAGGTCCCACATCCTCTTGTTGGTGTGGTGTAGAAGTTTGAGTAACGATGGTACTAGCTCAGGTGCCATCCTCGTCACTTGACAGAAGCTCAAAATGACGAAGTCCATCGCCAATATCCCTCGTGTTGCTTGTAAATGTAAAGTCAATAAACAGTCATTCAATTAATCCACTCCATCTTAAAATGAGTACTTTGAGCTTCTACATATTTAATGTGCATCAGCCCCACGGCGCGTCTTTAGTGGAATAAGGACCCACAGCCATGAACTCGTGACCATGATCACTCGTCATGTTCATAAATTCAAGTAATCATAGTCGTCCAAGTAATTAACTAGTAAAGCGTTCACTCAGTCCTTGAAATGTTAAAATACTGCTGGGGCACATAAGTACTGTAACGTCTGTGACATATCCACTTTCCTCGACCTTCTTTAATGTTTGTTGGTCGAGCTACCAACTTTGACACTCATGCATCTGGACTGCCCTAGCGACTCCTGATATCCGAGATGTCAACAGTTGGGGGATCGAAGATATTTCGGCAGCTTGTGAAGATTGGGGAGATTCGCCGACGAGAAGCCTTTGGAGGTAGAGGGCCCTCAAAGAGCGTCAGTCCCTGCTTGGTTCCCGGTCCAGACGGACGTCTTGGTATCTCCTGTCACATATTTTTGTATAATAGCTGTACATAATCACATTAAATATTTTAAACTTAAAAATCAGAATTTACCTATTTTCTTAATAACAATAAATTATCTTCAAACGGTACAGTACCAACGAGATTATTTATTAATTTGAAGTCAAATTATATAAAAAAAATTATTTCATGACTCGAATACCAGATTTACTCCGACTACTCTATAAACCGACATTGATCGAACCGTTCGTTATCGGATTTTTTTTCGCGTGGATTCAGAAGTTTAGTCACCTTGACTGGCAGGTTGCTACTTATCAAAGCTTCTTGTATTTTCGCTCTATTTTTTTTTTTTTTAAATATAAACTGCCAGCTTTTATTCAAATTAAGTGTTTCTTGCTTTCTAGCGTTTACGTATCGCTCACTCCCCTTTTCAGAGAAGAAATAGTTTACTAATTGAACAAAAATTTAAAAAAAGACGGACACCCATTTCTGCATCTAGAGATCTTACCTGCTAATCTTTGTTGTAGGTGGCGATGATGTAGCGCAACGAATCAATTCAAACAGCCGGTCATCCAACGATATCACCTGACCTCAGATGAGCCAGTAAAGGTATTATCAAAATACTGATTTATGTATTCCTATTAATAAAGCCATCAATAAAATAACAAGAGAATTGAAGAACTTTGAATGATTAATAAATGTTTGAGTATTAATTGTTATGAAAATGCAAAATTTAAGCAATTTTACGATATTCTGAAGTATATTTCGTTGAGTTTTAATAACTTTTGATCCGAGATTTCCAAAGAATTATTTATTGAGATTTTAGAAATAAAATATTGTTCACCATTCTCTGTTTCATTATCAGAAAATTTGTTAATGTGACATCACATGTGTGGATTTTTATTTCGACCCGAGTTAAAATATCCACACCAGTAATAATATCTGACGTCATATAGTTTCGTTATTAACTAAATTCAGTAATAAATTTCTGATTATGTGTTGCAAGTTCTTGTGTACAGCTACCAATTGGTGTAATAGTCCCATTACCAAATGCTGTAAGTGACCCATTAAAATCAGTCAAAGGTGGTGAGCCAATTTTTCTGTATGTATTTTTTGTTAAAATTGCTTTCAGAGTACCAGTATCGACCAATGCAGTTAATGAATTATTATTAATAGTTCATACATTAAAGGAAGTAAATGATTTATAATGGACACAGTATTATCGGTTCGATTTGGAATAGATATGTTGGTACATATGTAACGATTGACCTTAATTATTCGGCTCTTGTGCCATATCTTAATAAAATATATTAAGCAATATTGACTGAACTACAACTGTGAAGGTATGTAAGAATAAACAAAAGTATTTCTTTCATCCTCTCCGCAGAATAGCTAATGTTAAAATAAAATATACTTAAAACTTAAAAATAAATAACTCTTAGATTATCTATTCCTTATTATTTACTAGCCGTTTTTGGTGTCATAAATAAAAACCACTTGATGGTCTTTTCATTGTTTATTTTCAACAATAAACTTAACAAACAATTACAATACTGCAACTTATATTCATTAAAATAAATTTGAATTATACAAGACAAATTCCGGAAAACATATATCTGCTGCAGACCTAGAGCAGCCGATCGCTTAAAAAACACCAAAAAGGACTCCTAAAAGGCTAGCGTTCATCTAGCCCTTCTGGTCTGTCTGAAAAACAAAAAATAAATTTAACTTCTTTATATATCGGTATACCACGTGGATTTGACATACGAGGGGCAGCTAGATCCACCCACGCACACCACATGATTACCATCCACGTAGACCACGGATTCTCAACAAATGTCGCTTTTGTTCTCGAATTCCCAGCTTAACTCAACAATTTTAATTTCCTAATTTATGATTTAAGTATGAAATATTAGCTTACCGATTTATTCGTTCAGAATTCGACAATTGTCATTAACAGTAATTTCGTTGCTTAGTATTTCAACTAGAAGTCTATTCAATCCATAAAACTAATTAAGTTGCTTCAATCCAAATTATAAATCTTTAACAGCAAATCGTTATCCTCTATCTCTCTTCGTTTTCTTTTCAAACTCTTTCATTTCTACATCATTATCTCTAATTAACTTCACTTCCATATTCTTCTGATCACACTTCCTTTTGGGTGGGAAGAAATTGTAACTTTATGCAATTCGAATGATCCTTAAGTCACCGAGAGTCAAATGATCCTTAAGTCCTTAAGTTAGAAAGGAGAAAATCGCGAATAGTCCAAACTTCATGCAGAAATAAAACCAAATTTTTATAAATACTACATTTTGAACCTTTATGTTAGTCTGGACAAAAACGAGAAATTTGTCCTGTTGCATTACAAATAAAGCAAGGTTCATTACATACATTATCTTTTTGGGGTTCAGACCTTGTAAAGTTATGATAGAGTTCATGTCGCGTCTTCCACTTAATTCAGGGAAAACACTAGAATTTGTACCTGGAAATGGTTTTTTTTATGTCTATTTTTCATAAATACAAAGTCGACGAGTCATATTTCGTCGAATTGCGGGTTCGGGCATTGATGCCGCTAAAGACCCGTCGTGTAGCTAGGGCTGATGCAAGTTAAATCTGTCGTGGATCCAAGTCCTCCCGTTAGCGTGGTGTGGAAGTCCAAAGAGGGGGAGGGCCGCCTCAAGTGTCGTCCTCGTCATTTGACTTAGGTACTAAATTACGAGGTCCGTCGCCGATAGCCCGCGTGTTGCTTCAAGTGCGATGTTAATAATAAAACTAAACCAAATAAAAACAAAATGAAAGGAAGGGTTGATTGATTGATTGATATTATGTGGGATATAGAGCAACAAAGGCTATTATCCCTTTCACACATTCTTTTAGTTCAATAAATATTGATACATTTCATCTTCTGCAAGAATGCTCTGAAAACTTGTTTTTATTAGCTACTGTTCTCTCCAAAAATTCTTCGAAATTAATATTGTGCTGTGGATTTATCTTGAGTATATACCATAGAAGATTTCTATGGGACGCGTATTTATTGCAAGTCAAAAGAATATGTTTCAAATCATTGACATGGGTTACAGGTACTGCGTTGCGCATTATCGTATAAATTGAATTTGTCCGAAAGGCCTAGAGTTCTGATCATTTTGCTGATTATTCGAGTTCTTTCTTTTCTTCCATTTTTTGTCCATTTGGATATTATGTCTACGGTGGGGATGTTCCCTAAGATTTTGAAATATTTGCTTGAATAAAAGCTTTCATTAGTTCTTTTCATTTTATCGTTATTGATGTCTTCTAAGGCAATCCAGTCAATATTGCATTGGATTCCATTACCGATTTTGGTTCCGTAACCGATTTACCACCTACTCATTCAAAAAAAAATTTCGGATGTCCCAGAATCCAAAGCAGAATCGTCTGAGTATGAAAATGTGACTGAATGAAGATTTTACTGGCTGATCTATGAATGACTTTGGGGGATTTAATGTTGTAATTCTTAATGCACAGAATAGCAATTGGGGAGAATTTATATATTTTCGTGTGATTCTGCTGTAAATATTGAATTGATATGATTTACTCTGTAGACTAAAGATGCATTTTTCGTGATTATCAAAGTCATATTTCGATTTTTGACGCACCCATAGCTATTAGGAAGAAAATCTCTTACCCTATGATTTCCTCAAATTTTTCTGTTATTACATGAGTTTTTTTTTTAAATCCAAATTCCTCTATATATACTCAGAAGGGAGATTACATCAATCTCGGGATTTGATATAATTTGTTTTTCATTAATACTTAAAATACGAAAAACATTCGTAATGTAATTCCTGTCCCCTAACAGGATTTTCAGATTTGTTGTTTCAAGGCTATTGCGGTGCACAGGAGAAAAGGTATATGATATTTGAGATATTAAAGAATTATTTGCCAATCGTCTTATTTTTTCAGAGATAATTTCCTGTTGAACCATTTGTAAGAGTACTTTATTTGTAGTCCATTATGGAAGTCCTAAGGCAATTCTAATAGCCTTTGTTTGTATAATATTGAAAGGTTTAAGCTGGAGTTATGAGACCATTTATTTATGATAAGACTGGTGTAATATAAAGTACTGTATATACTATTGTTAGTTAATTTAATAAAATATTCAGCTCTCAGGCCATAGTGATTATATGCCAGGCCTTTAAGGACATTAATTTTCTTAAAGCTTTATTTTTCATTTGATTCATCATAAAAATATTTTGCTTGCATTTAGAAAAACATACTCTCAACTATTTAAAAGAGGATTGCCATGGGAATGGGTACCCAGTTAACATAAGATTAGAATTTACTTGAATTCTCTTATTTGAAAGTTTTGCTGTGGTTCTTTTGTCATGACTTAAGAATAAGTTTCCAGTATTTGTACCATTTTGTGATTCTTTCCAGTGTACCGTGCAATTTTTTATGGACAATATCGAGAAAATGACGTGAGCAATAATGAAAAGATCATCTGCCAAAATTGAGCACTCGACTCAAGTTTCTAATGTGTTTCAAAGAAATCGTTCATTTAGATTGAAAACGAAAGGAGACAGAGAACATTATCCTGAGAGACCCCTTTCAAAACTGTCTTCTCCGATGAAAGGTAATCTCTCCATCGGATTTAAAATAATCTGTACGAGAGAAAATTGAATATCTAAAGAGCCATTTTTCCTGTGATATCCAATTGTAGACATTTACAAATAAGGCCATTAAACATACTGAATCATAAGCACTCTTGATGTCTAAACTAATTCCCTCTTTGCTGTTTAGAATCTACTATAACTTTGTGTATAAGATATGTTGTGGCTCTACAGTCTTTAAAAGGAACAAATACATAATGTTGTGAATAAAGTTTTCTTTCTATTGTCAGAAAATAAAAGATGTGCCCAGCTAAAATTCTTTCAAAGGTTTTATATAAAACAGAAGTAAGAGCTTTTAGTTTACATGGGGATGTTTTAGCTTTATCTTTGCAGGATTTTGAAATCGGAAAAATGATTGCATGTTTCCACGACTGGGGTGCTATCGAATTCTAAAATAAATGCTGAAAATAATTTAGAACAATGGCACATTGACTGTCATTCAAATTTTTGAAGAAAGACGCTGTAATGTGATCCGCACCTGGAGTAATGTTTTTGGATGTTTGTATAAATCTATTTAGTCTCGAGACATTAGAACGGTTGTTTAATGTATACTGTGCTCGTTTCATTACTTATTACAAATTGCTTATTCTGCTTGAGTAAGGAGAGCTCTGTAACAATGAGGCAACGATCGCTTTCAAAGGAGCAGTCTAAAACGTAGGTATTTGTGTAGCCTGAATAGATTGATGAACATATTGTAATATTTATTAGAGAAGTTGTACCTATAGTACTTCTATGAGTGGGAACAGAAGTATTGAGGAAAATAAAATTTGAGTCAGTTAACCAATCCACATAGTTATTATTATGTTTAGTAGAATGATAGGATCCCCACATCCTATGATGGAGGTTAAAGTCCCCAAAAACGATGGCCGGATCTGTTAAAATTTCCAAGAAAGATTTTACTAATGAAACGTCTATTAATCTCGGAGAGTAGATATTAATTAAATAGAAAGATATGTGAGTGTTATTTAATATTAAAAATCGAGGGGAAAATATTAGTAAGCCAATGGGTGAAATGGCCAAATACGCACAGACATATATCTGCAGTATAAGTAAACTCTGCTATACATAATACAGATTTTTTTTGCCCGCCCTTAAGGAGACACATTACACTAAAAATGACCAAAATATCGGGAAAAAAATCGCAACACAATTTTAATTGCATGGATTTTTCTAAATATATGTGCAAATTGGAAGAATTCTAGCTAAATTATTTAGAGAATGATTCAAATTTTCTTTAACAATGTATGTCAAATTATTTCATTGACCTTCAAAGCTGTTTTTTCTCAGCTTTTTATTTTTCATGACAGTCATATATTTAAAATGCTAAGGTGTTTTTTACATATATAAAGTTTTTTTTTAGAAAAATTCTAATTGTTTTATGTAAAATGTTTGATAATTTTGTGGATGAAATAAGGATTCAGATATAATCACTTTAAAAAAAATCAACAAAATAGCTTTTTTTAGTTCTATTTTTCATGGTGTTTAATGAAAAAAAAAAATTGCAAATCTATAATAAAAGATACTCATACAACCACATCCCTGCACAGCATTGTGAGAGAAACACTTCTAAAAAATTCAGAAAAAAATAGTATTTAAAAATTTGAAAGCTTGTAGAAATGGTAGGAATTTTAAAGTGGTCGTGGCAGCCTAGTAGTCACGGTTGCGGAATCACAGATGGCGTGGTTTTCATCAAGTCGTGGTGTTGAGCTCTGTTCCACTTGAGACCAACAGTGTAGAGGGACTGATGCACGTTAAATCTGGTTGAGACTCTTAGTCCTCCCATTGGTGTGGTGTGGAAGTTTGGAAAGCGAGTAGTCATCGTAGGTGTCCTCGCCAATTGACCGAGGCTCAAAATGACGAAGTTCATTGCCAATAACCATTGTGTTGCTTCTCAGTGCGATGTTAATAAACAACCACAATCACACGGTAAATTTTTGAAGTATACATGCAGTAGATTTTATTCAAGATGTAAATTCAGCTCTTGTCCATTGCTTTCGCGTACATAATTATTTACGCATATAAATGTGAATTTCTTTACATAAACAGATACACAAATGTAGAGACTTTTTAATGTTAAAACATGTCTTCCATTTCTTTCAATTAGAAAAAAGTGCGGAATATCTAATCTTGGACGTCTTCCTTTTCAAAGGCATCTCTGTTTCTTTAATAAATAAAATCTATATTATTTATCTACTTTTATCTGTATAGGATTAATGTTTATAACTAAAATGTAAAAGTCAATAAAACACAGTAAATTGAAAATTAAATAATTAAGTGAAATACACACAATCAAAATCATTATTGTAAATTAAATTTGGAAATTTTCCAAAACCAATTTTTGGCAACGCCTCAGCTTCGAATGTTCTAACTGGAGAAATGACATTTTAAATCAGTTATTAAACATTTTATACAAGGGGTCAGCAACCTTGTAGCTATGGTGTGCCAAACCAATTGACCAATATGATTCAGGATGTCGCATAGTAGGAAATATTTGAGACAACTCGATTCCCCTTGCAATGCAAGTAGAGTTAGGGAAGAGAGGTCAAGAATACAGACTTGGAATTTTATTGTATATTAATATACATCATTTAAATATATCGATATAAAAATAAACAGCATAAAATATAACTATATCTTACATAAATAAAAAAAACAATATTGTACATATATTATGTACCTTTTAAATATCTTCATTAAAATAAAAATTAATATAAAGTATAAGTATTCCTGCAATATAGTTAAATAAAAAAAAATTATAATTTTAATGAGAACTTATCTCTGCAGCACCCTACTTAATATCGCAATATCAGAAATATAATTTGCGATTTTCAATTTACAGATGAATCAGTTGTTAAACAATTTCTTTATAGACTCAAAATATTTTTCATACAAAAAAAAAAAAAAATTCACATAGATGTATAGAACTAAAAGCGGAAAGCAAAGCAATATTTTTCAAACAACTGTAACGATAGATTGACAGTTATTTTAAATTTCTGGCAGCAATAATTTTCAGAAACTTCAAATAGCTGCCAATCTATCGTTAGAGTTATCTTCCAGGTTTTTTCGTAATTCTGTAAATTTTGCTATCCATAATTCAAAGATGTTAGTTCAATAACTTCCGTTTCAAAATTATCAACACCCATCCACTTAAAAATTGACAAATCGAATGGTTCTGTCAAATTTGATTTGATTAGGAAATAATATTTAGGCATATAAGCTTCAAAGTCTGTGCATCTTTTGAAAAAATTCCTTTCAACGTAGGTTTGAAGTTCATCTTCGTGTATGGTCGATGTATTTGCAAGCACTTTAACATTTGGGAAGTATTTGTAGGTATTAGTATTAATATCACAGGAAAATATATTCAATTTTATATCAAAGCATTTCCAGTGTTCAAAAACACTGTTTGGCTTTTCCCTTGCAATCCTAAGTTTAGCTCATTGAAATGTTCAATTATATCAGTCAAACGCATCAAATTGCATAAACATTTTTTTACCATTCCATTCGGGGGAATTTTGTTCTTTCTCATTAAGAAAATTTTTTATGTGTTCCATGTACGACACAAACTTATTCAAGACTCAACTATACCAACGGACATGGCTGTATAAGAGGAAATTCACATATTCAATTTCTATTTCTTCTAGAAGATATTCAAATTGCCTGTGTACGAACGAAAAACGAGACACTTTAAAATGAATTATTTAAATAACATTGTTCATTACAGAAATTAAGCTCAGTGACGAAATTTTGGCTACTAAACTTTTCTCATGTATTACGCAATGGAAATTCAATACTTTAGGTCCAATACGATTTTCAAGACAGTTTGAAGAATCCTCTTTCCTTACCAACTATTGTAGAAACACCATAATTAGTTACACAAAATATTTTATAAATATTAATGTTTTTACTTTCAAACTAATTTATAAATGAAGGAAGAATATCCTGTCCCTTAATTGTCCCACAGATAGAAGAGTGAAGCTGCATAATTCTTCTTTAACTCAATCTTTATCACAATCGTGCAATTACTGTAAGGGGAGCTACACCTTTCACACTTTTAACATTCACTTTCATCAAGAGAAACTCTAAATGTAACAGTTTTTTGTAATCCATAATTCTGTTTTGTTGTTACATTTTCTGCCATTTGAGTTAATCAATAGAACGCACAGGAGCCAGTATTTCGTGAATTCGGAATGATATAATGTATAGATTTGATAAATCGCTGAACAATATTTCGACACTTTTTAATAACGTGTTCTTTGTATTCGCCATCTGTGTTGCCGTTAGCAACAACACAATTACAAAACAAAATTCGGTCGCTTTATATTTGGTTCCAGTTGTTTGACAAAAATGGAGCTTGTTTCTGATATCCAGTGACATATCTTGTTGTAATTTCATATTTTTCATCTGAATTTTTAAATGTGAACTGATGTTTGGTTTGAAAATGTCTTTGTATACTTGACGTGCGACTTACGATGCTTCAGTGACATAACAAACGAAGTAGCACGATCCTTTTGTTGTAAGAATCCATATTCATTCATTAGAGAGTCTTGAAAACCACTAACATCAAGCTTTCTTTTTTAGTGGCCATTTGATTAAATATGCAGGTAGGAACTATCACAATAATTAAACAAATAAAATATAAGTGTTTGTTATGAAACTAAGAAAGTGCCGTAAAGTAACTTATAGTGCACGACGTGCGTCAAACAAAATTCTACTTTCGGTGTGCGGGGTTTCCTAATCAAACGAAAGGATGCGTTAGACACAGAGAAGGACGTTATAAGAGACACACAGAACGATTTATCTATTACTGTAAACTTTATAGTGTAGTGTCAAGTGCCATTGAGAATCGTACTAAGAGCGATGTTCTTGCGTCACAGAACCTTGAGAATACTGAACTATCGAACACTATGCGATCCTTTCTCATGAGTGTCAACGCTTACACTGGGCGGATTGTGTGAATGACATCTTGCAATCGCAGCTCTACAGGCGGGTGTTAAACATTCGACTTTTCCCGACTTGTCAATCATCCACGACTGTACAAATTTACACAAAATCTTTACACTCAACAAAATACTTATTATATCATAAATACTAAATATTAAGTTAACCTATAACATAACAGAATGACAGTATTATGTTGCTCATAAATAATCTTACTTAAAAATTTCAATGTAACAATAATTGCACTTCAAAACATCAGTTTCATAAATTTTAAACCATTAATTATCACACACAAATAAAAGTATCAAATAACAATATTAAAATCCTTTAAAACGTTTAAAATACCAAATGTTAAATATCAATATCAAACTCATATTTCAAAATATCGAGTTCATTTCTTAAAATCAATAATTATTTTACTTCAAAATATCAAATTCATGTTTTCAAATCATTATTATCATATACAAATAAAAATATCAAATGTCAATATCGAAATTTTTTAAAACATTCAAAATATTAAGATCACATTCTTCAGATCATTAAATATGGTAAACAAATAAAAATATCAAATTCCTATCTTCGAAATCCTTATTTTTATACATTTCTGAGGATTAAATTTCTTTTACACGCCTAAAATTACTAATTCTCAAAAGCACAGAATATATTTAATTCTCGTACACTGAAAATAAAAAAAATCTGTCAGAATATATTTCTTCAAAGTCTCAAAATGGTTACACTGAAAATAAAAAAAATCTTTAATATAACACAATATTTGAAACAATTCTAAGAATCTTATTAAATCTTTACAAAAATAAATCATTTCCTGTTTCAAATAATAAAATCGAAACAAGACATTCAATAAGCATATTACTTTGTTAACGTTAGTTCTCCCGTTTCTTTTACATAATCGTTACTCTTGCGTATTTATTTCATTATCTATAATTCCCTGCATATACATGTAAAAAATATTTTTCTCCCCTTAAAGAAAAAGTTCTAATTTAAGGCTTCATTAAAAATATTATATATCTAGTTATTCTATACTTTAAAATACTACTTATCAAATCTTTCACATATTCACTTCGAGATATCGATTATTCTAGTTATCTACCCTTCATAATAGACCACATAAACATAAAAAAATTTGTGTTGACGTATTTAAGGTTACGTATCCCTTATCAGAAGTTCAATCTATAAAATACCTTTTAAAATAATCCCATTCAATAATTCTCCAAAATATTCAAAATTTGGAAAATCTCTAAATTCTCAGTCTTTAAAAATATTCCAGTGTTCCATGAGCAATAATTGATCAATAATTCTTAACAAATATTTAATTCCGATAAAGACTGCTAAATTAATGCAAGGCATAACAAAAAAAGAACTTTCACCACCAGTAACACAAAAAATATTAAAAAAAAGTCCTAGCTAATAGTTTTTTTTATCAGTCTACAGTTATAACGAGAAAAAAAACCAGGATAACATCCATTTCTCGCATCTCCCAGGACCATTTTTTCTTTCCAGCAGTAGTTTCCGTAATTGTTCTTTTGTCGACGAAATCATTATATACGCAGTTTCATTTCATTTTTCTGATTAAATTATATGGGCAGGAAGGGGGGGGTTTAGTTCACCATTTGCTTTGCGTTCACTTCAAGTATGTCGTAAACATAAACACACAAACAGTTCCTTCTCACTTTTGCAGTTGATTGGTAAGGAGCCAGCTTGTGTTGTTAGATTTCATCTCTTTCACTGGAAATCGTAAACTGGACCTTTTTCATCCTTTTGCAACTCCGTAATGAGACTGGTTGTCGGTTGACCCTGGTGAATCTTATCTGCGAGGCGACTTTCGACACCATCTCTGTTTCTCTTATTTATAGAAGGAAGGGAACCCTTTCTTTAGGGGGTTTGAATTTCCTTTGATGGTTTCTTTGGTCTTCGTGGCGAACTCCGTAATTATCTTTCTTGAGTTGAAAAGTAATCTCGTCTAACCCCTGACCTTTTATTTGCCTGCGTCTATGTCACACCCTTCAGGGACTTCTTCTTCGACCTTGGAAATCTTGCGGATATTCTTTCTGTCCACCTAACTGATTTTCCTTCCATCGGGTGAAATTCATCATCTTGCTTAGAGACATTTTTTTCCTTTCGAAAAAGACTCTCTTAGTGTTCATTTTACGGCGTTTCTTTCCTTGCAGTAGAATCGTTTCTTTCACCTTAATATTTGTCCTTACTTTCTTTTGGAGTGGAAACCTTCTATTCACTCGCTCCATCCACCTCATTATTTAAAGCAAAATTTTTCCTTTTTCCAACTATACCGGATTTGGTATGGGGTTTATTTTGTAGAGCACTCCCTCTCTTAACTTCCTTTTGCATTATTTGTTGTTCTTGTCTCATTCGTTCTCTTTGTTTTCCATCTTATGAGGAGTTTGCTGAACGTTAAATCTGATGAAGCTCAATGTTCTTACGGTGGGATGGTGTGGTGAGAGAATGTGACAATCGACGTTCATATATATGTAATGCAAGTGCGAAATTTGGCTAAGCTGCACCAAACAGGTGTATATGTGATCTACACGTGATATAGAAATAGAAAAAGTAAGAAATCGGAAGAAAACAGGTTGAAAATAGAGAAGTATCTCCTTTATATCCGGTGGTGCGTCCCCCCCCCTGTTTATCAAACACAGTAAAAACCCTTGGGAAAAAAAAAGATCACTGCTGTACATCAGGCCCATGATTCCAAAACTCAGCTAAAGAAGATAAGACCACGAAGCCTTCGATAAAGGGGAAGTTTGGAGGGTGGAGTGCTAGCTTAAGAGCCATCTTCGTCACTTGACCGCGGTATAAAATAACAAGAACTGTCGCTAATAATCCTCCATTTAAGCACGACGCTACTGAAACAATCAATAAAATCTCCGTTATTAGAAGAATAGGGAATCAAATCGACGACCTGAATGCAACAACACCAGGCATGAGCTCGCGATCATGGCCCCTTGACATCCATATCGTCTATCGGGACTAACATTTAGTTATTGTAATAATGGCTTGTAGTAATTAATGTTGTTAATTAAGCTTTTAAAATTTTTTTTCAATAAAATATATTATATTGTGTCAGTTAATAAAATTACGTAAATTAAATGTGTTACGCATAATTAAACGGTACAATTATATTATTGCAATAATCATTATATTTTTAAAAAAGGATTCTCGATAACATCACCTTCCCAAATTATTTTCCTCATGACTGCACTGGACTTCCTCAGGAAGTCCAGTCCTCAGGACATTTTGTCCGGGTTCATTAGAGCCAACTTATGTGTAAATCGTGTGTAACTTGGAAAACAAGTCACCACCTAATGAACAAAAACTGTCAAACGAAAACTTCTTTTCTTCGCTGGAAGTGAAGGGTGTTTGCTGAAGAGTCAGGGATGTGTCCATCCCTTTCGAAAGAGAAACAAAACAGACGACATCAGACGATTATCTCCATCGACATGTGTCGTTAGGGGTTGGGAGTGGATGAGAGGAGAGGTCGTCTGCAGTATTGAGGTTCAATTTGGCCTCTCGCGGGAGACGAATCGAAAGATGGAATAGTCGCTGCGATTCTAATCTTCTTCGATTTTCCGAGAAAAACAGTACTTATCTCGTGTTTGCTTCTTTTTTATTTCTTTCATATTTTTGGTTTCCTTTTTGTAGAGAAGATCATTTGATTTAAATGTTATCATAGACGATCGATTCTTGAGAATTTTTGGTTTCAAGATGATCGATTTCGGAACACGTGAAAAAGGAAGGTTTGGGTTTGGCAGTAGCAGCTATTGAAAGAATATTGGAAACAAATTTCGCAATATTGGCCCATGGCCAAATTATGAGTACAACAGTAGTAAGCCGGGTCTACAGGGTACGGAAGTGACGTCATACCCCCTTTATGCGTTGGTCTGGATATACTGATAAGGTTATCATGTGTACCTACTGTATCGATAAGAGACCCCACCCCGTTATCTTCGGGATTGTTATTTATGGAGCGAAAAGCTCGTTGTGTTGATATATAAGTTCTATTCTAGTTAAATGAATATAATTGGAATAAATGAATTAAAAGTATTTTTACTCAAGATAAATTAAAAGTATTTTTACTGAGAATAAATTAAAAGATTTTTTTACACGAGTTCGAAGGAATGTATTTTGAATAATTGATTCTTTTCCGCGCAAAGCTGTTGAATTGGATATTATTTAATATTTTTTTTTTAGTTTGAATGAACAGAATGAATATACTTTAATCTGAATTAATTGGAAGGTATATTTTGATTTCTTCGCATAAGTTTGATGAATTCAATATCATTATTTTATCCAATTTTTTTTTTTTCGTTTGAAGGAACTGAATGAATATATTTTGAAGGAATTATAGTTGAAAACAATTTTTTTTCTTGTTATGTTTTACGTAAAGTTACTTATACTTGATTAAGAATAGGTAGATGAAGTTGAAAACTTTTATATATGCGTGCATTGTATGGTATCGAAATTATTATTTTTACAAATGAAAAGAAACTCTTTTTTAAAAAACGGGTTATTTTTTTTAATTTTATTTATTTTGCAATTTTACCTCCTTGTTTAAACCTTATTAATGTATATATCTTAACAATTTAATAAATTTCAAATGAACATACTGTAAGAAACATACTTTTTAAATGAATAGGAAATGAAATTTAACAGCTATTTCTTGCCCATGGAGTTTAACTTTATTCTTTGAAGACTGATACAATCGTGTTTAGTATGAAATTATGGAAATATTAAGTAGGTTTATTTTTTTCTTATATGCATATATCTTTTAACAGCATTTTTGTTTAGTTCAATGAATTAATATATTCCGATTGATTTGTGTTTAGTATAAAAAAACCTTAAATTATGAAAGAATTACATTTGATCATCAGTAAAATTATTGGGAAAAAAATTATTTTTACCGTAAATATACATAAAAATATAAAGTTAGACTTTTTACATTGCTTTTCTAACAAATATTATATATTATCTGAACAGGAAAACGAGTTGAATCTCTTTCAAATATGAAATTCTACAAATATTTAGTAGATTTATTTTTTAACTGATTTTACAGCGATTTTTTACTGTAATACTTATTGAATGACTACTTCAATTGTTTTTCAATGACACACACACATACACACACACATATATACATTTAGCTTTTTCGAAAACTCACTTCCTTTAAGTCTAACAATCTTGTTTAATATTCTACAAGTTTATTATTATTATTATTTTTTGTAACAGCTCAAGTTAATTTTTTTTCATGCATTCTTTTCTATCAACGTTTAGTTAAATCAGTTAACTGAATAAATTTAAATCGAATTGTTAAGTATAAAGAAACCCATTTAAATTATGAAATAATTACAAGTAAGTTTACTGAAAGTATACAGTTAATATTTGAAAAAATGTTAAGTTAAGATCTCTACAAACAATTCTTTTCCAAACGAATTTTATAAGGATTAGCAAAATAAATTTAAGACTTTTCTTTTTGTAACCAATGAGCTTTTATTGTATTATATTAAACTAACAATAAATATCTTGTACTATTCTTATTCGAAACATTACTTTATAAGTTTTCTGATGAACAGAAAAATTAATTTAAAATTTGAACAATAACGATAAATATTAGTTATTTTTCGCGCAAAATGTATGGTTCCGAAATTATTATTTTTTCAACTGAAAAGAAACTAATTTTAACACAAAGATATTGGAATTCACTGTGAATTTTTACTTCTCACGTAAGCATTATTACTTTATATTTTGTCATTTTAGAAAACTCTGTAATGAACGCACTATTCTGGGCGAGATCTTTTTTTAAAAAAAAATTGCCGTACAATTTCTCAATATCTAAATATTTTGCTGTTTAGATGTATTATATTATTTTTACTACATGCTTATTATTTTTAGAAAGAAAAAAAAAACATTTGCATAGTTTTCGCACTTGTATTATTCATTGTATAAGATTTAAAAGGAGCATTAATGATGAGTTAATTAATACATTTTCTGAATCGAAAATAAATTTAACAATAGAGGTCAGACTATATTATTTAAGGTTATCATTTTTTTGTACTCATTAAAATTTTTGTGTGAACTCTGAGCAAAGAAACCCTATGAAGTACTTGTTTATTTAACTCAGCGCCTTGTTGTACAATGCATATTTTTACAGAGAATTTTGCCTTAAGTTTGGTCCGAGGTATTTTAATCTTACTGGAATGTTATCTACTTATGAACAAGCCAGTTGTGTTTATATTCAAGATAAATTAAAGGCTTTTACACAACTTATAAAAAATGTAGCTAATACAATCTGAATAAATTGGGGGGGGGGAATTAATACTAAGTTCCTGTCCTTACACGCAAAGTAGTGGGATCGGATATTACTTAGTTTAATTAAGAGCATTAATTGGATTAATATATTCTGATATAAATTAGTTTGTTTTGCTTAATTTAGAACATCTTAAATTATAAAACAATTACATTGATAAGCAATTAGTTGATAAAAAAATTATTTATAATACTTCTGATTTTGAATATCAAGTTATAATTTCTAAATAAATTTTACATGAATAGGAAAATAATTTTATATCATATTCTTACTCATTGAATTTGACTTCATTCTTTGAAACCAATAAGCTAATACTCAACATTTTTCCAAATTTCTATCTACATTTTTACTAATGTATAGAAAAAATTGATTGAAACTTTGAACAATAATGATAAATATTAGCTATTTTTTGCATAAAATGTATGGGAACGGAATAATTATTTTTTCAACTGCCTTTAACTCAAAATTTTCGAAAAATAGGTACTAACTTTGCCTGAACATAATTTCTGTATCTTTCAACATTTTACAAAACACTGTAATGATTATACTATTTTCTATAGAAATGTCTTACATTTTCTTAATATGTTACTGTTTAGATATATTACATAGGCTTTATATAGATACTTTTTTTTACATTATGCTTATTATTATTATTATTCATTTACTGAATTTTTAGTTTTAGTTGTATTTAAAGAATAATTTTGTAATATGAGAAATGTTGAGTTTTTACCAACTACGGTGACGACACATGTTATCTAATCTTTGGATTCTGAAGACATGTTGAGGTAAAATTTCTTATTATGGGTAAGCGTTGCAGGAGATATGAGAACACGTGAGGAACTTTGATAAGTTTTTTTTTTTTAGGAATGCTGTTCAATACTCTTAAAGAAAACGATATTTAAAAGGTAAAAACATACGACATTTCTATTCTTATGTATTTAATACTCTTACGTATGTAAGCAGTAAATTTTCAAGTATGCATTGGAACTCAAATAAATAATTTGCATTGTAATATTGTAACTATGTGTAACAAAATATGATGATTAATTTTTTGTTGAATAATACTAATTACATTTTAGTTTTTGTAACATTTAATTATTAGTATTTAATTAGAGAAAAATCGTTATTTAATCAAAAAGCGTAATTTTAAAAAGACAATTTGTGTTTCTACAATCTCTTTTGATAAAATCAACATTTTCTATAAAAAAATTACTCTAACAGTACTATCAAACGAGTAAGTAATGTACTTTCGACTTGTATGTAAAGATGTTTTATGCTCTATTCGAAGTACACTGTTGTGTGGTCATAAAATTATGGATGGTTTTTTTTTTTTTAAATTGTTGAATAAAAATAATTTATTCTTGAATTTGTCTGAAATATATTTTTGAAAACTTTTTTTTGATATTTATCGCTTTATCAAAAAATTATATTTAAAATATTTTTATTTTTCCAACACGAAGCGTGTTATGTTTAAAATTTTCTATAATATTAAAAATGTATTTTCTACTTAAAAATATTGCGATATAAAAAAGAAATTATTTAATAATAAAAAAGACGTTAAATTTAATTTCTTACATTCTAGTATTAAAACTGTTAAGTTTAATATATATTTTTATTTTCTAACATTAAGAAAAAATTTTATAGTTTAAAAATTTTATTTTCTAATATTAAAATAATTTTTTTTTTGAAAATTTATTTTTTAACATAAGAAATGCTTAACATTTTATTTTAAACGTTATATTAATTATTTTTATTTTTCTAACATTAAAAAAATTATTCTGTTTTTGAAAATTTATTATTCCTAACATTAAAACTGTTAACATTTTATTTTAAAAGTTATGTTTTTAATTTTTTTTTCTAACTTTAAGAAGGAAAAAAAATTATTTTTCTATTATTAAAATTATTTTATATTTTATTTTCCAGCATTGAAAAAGTTATACTTAATCATAAGAAATGTTATTTTAAAATTTTATTTTCTAATATTAAAAACGCTTTTTTTAAATGAAAAAATAATTAAAGTGATTTATTTAAGTTTTAAAAAGACAAATTTTAAAATATTATATTATAACTCTAAATTATACTGCATGTAAATTCGATTTAAAGTTGAAAAAAACACATTAGTATAGAAACATATATATTTTTTTATTATTTAAAACAAACGATTAAGATCAGAGGCAATATGCATACTTTTAGCATTATTCAAAACAGAAATCATATCCGATTTATTTACAAATACAGGGTTTAAATAATTCAACATTTAAAGGTTTCGTTGAATAAAGTCTTTGATTAGCTGCTGAAAGTCTGTAGTGAAAATAGCTAGATCGCCATTCAACTGTATACGATTCTCGTAATTCATTGTTATGCAATCATGTCCATGTTGATTAGCATATCCCTGAATACATCCGTAACACTCGAACACATCGGCGAAGGAATATTTCAGGTTACCTGAAGGAATATTTCAAACCTGTTACCGGAAGGAATATTTCAAACCTGTTACCTGAAGGAATATTTCAGGTCACACAAAAGTTCTATCAGTAAAGTTGTTAACACCGATTCAACTTCGGAAATGTCTGTACGTGCTCAGAACTTGGAGTACTTTTCGAAACTTCATTCAACAGCAAATTTCGAAGCATACAATCGAATACAATCGTCGTGGCACTTTCCGTAATTTTCTTGTAGATTTTTAATAATTCCCGCCATTTATTCTCGCTCAGAACAAAAGTTCCTGGTACAAACTTTTTAAAATAGTCCTTTTGGTTAAAATACTGCTGGAAGTTAATATGAGGAACGTTTTCAATAAAAAATCTTGAAATCTCCAAAGCGTCTTTCACAATGAGAGTCTCTTCGGTAATGAAGGACATGTCGATTTGTTCGATTCGTTTAGCAAATGATTGCCAAAGCACAGGTGACATACAGACACCACTTTTCGTTGGAAAAAGTCGAAATGACACTCATTTTTCTATTTCACACTCATAATTTATACACAAATATCTTTAAATATGAGTATGTTAAGTTTCCATTTTGAGTACTTACCTGTTACTAAAAATGAGTACGTGCGAGTCTTAAATTTGAATACGTTGGGATCGGAGCTATTTCGAGAATGTGAAGTATTCAAAAGTAAGTACTTTGTACTGGATTTTGAATAACCGTTTTTCGCAGTGTTAACGTGCATCAGGAAACCAATTTAGTAATCGTTTATTAATAACTGTAATACTAGTATTTTTTTATATTTTGTGAGTAAGAGGCACAGTTAAGTAATTTTTCATTGACCAATAAGAATCATTAATAGCCGTTTATTTATATATATATATATTATAATAGTGCATATCACACACAACATAATCTATTTTATTTTTTTTTATCTCGTAGAGTATACATTTAATAACTAATATAACATATAAAATGTAAAAAAAACTGTAAATAATTGTTCATTTCTGTTACTTTCTAAAGGAAAAGAGATAACAGTTATAGAGATCTGCTATTCTAACTTTACGAATGAATCTCCTGTAAGATTTCGTTTTATAAACAGTCGTTTTTCAGTGTTAATAATTAATATTAATGGAAAAATAATTGAAAATTCTATCAAAATTTTAATATATTTGCACTATATATTGAAAAAAGGATGATTTAAAAAGGCGGTCCATATATAAGTATTTTTTGCTTTAAATGCAGAAAAGGAAAAAAAAAAAAAAAACATTGTCTTCCCTGTCCACTTGCCATTTTGAATTCCAGAACGTAAATTTTATCCCATGGAATTTCTACCTTACACTTCAAATCTAGAATGCTTGTTGGAACGCAAATAAAATGTAAAAAAAATAAAGAAAAATAAAGAAAGAAAATAAAGCAAATAAAGAAAAAAAAAATAATAACGAAGTTTTCTATGTAATTATATTTATACCACTTTTGGAACCGTTTATAATAGATTTTAAAAAGTCCCACAAATGAATGACTCTAAAATACATATAAAACTATTTTCAAAAATCGGATGCACAAATGTAATTATACAAAAATCTTTCTTATTTCCCCCTTGAGATGCATGTTATTACATTCAAACAGATACGATAGTATGGATTTTAGGAAAAAAGTAGAAGTCCCATGAAATAAAAATTACACTTGTGTATTCAAAATGACCATTTTATTCGAAATACATAAAAAGGAAAATACATTGCGACTCCCGTGAAAATAATGTTGATTTCCTAAGGAATCTTCCGCTTCTTTCCTCCGCAAACTAGAATATTGCATTTTTAATTGAACATAATAAATACGTCCTAAAGAGAGAGAAAATAGAGTGGGATTTTGTGGAATTGCAGTTTTCCTGCGATTTATGAAAATATTTTTTTTGTTTTTTTTTGTTTTGTTTATTTTAATGATTAACTTCTGGATTTTCAGCTCTTTAAAAACAATTTTAAAATATTTTCGAGAATCGAAGTACAATACAAATCCACACAAAAAACGATTATTTTTAAATCTTCCAAATTCACATTTAATTTTAATTAAGTCAGCACAATTTTTCTCGGTTTGAGTAGTAAAATAAAAATTCTGTAAGGATTAACATTATATTCGCTAAATTGAAATACCTTGAGACTATTTATAAGATGTGTGTTTCTGGTGTATTAGATGGTACGATTTACACACTTGAGTTCAAATTTCTTTTGGCAAAACCACAGTGAGTCTGGGATCATAGATCAGGAGTGACAAGTTTAGGTGACACAATGACTGAAATTTACATCTTAGTTTTTCGAAGACAAAAATGTTTCATTAAAAATATATAAACAGCACACTCCTTTCCGAAGAAATTCAACCAATCACATACTCACGCAAAAATTTAGTCAGTTCATTAAATCAATTCGATGGTATGAAGGAAATATTTTGTTCATACTGTCCATAACATTTTTCTCTAATGGATAGCTGTTAAAGGAGCGACTGCTTCGGACAAAAATAAAGGAGCGGTTTTAAGAAGAAAGCCGCTTTGTATGCAAATGAAATCGTTGGTGAGATTTAAGGGGGTAGACCCCATGTGTAGATGAAAGACCCTTTCGAGCTACGAACTCGTTATTGGTTTCGGAAACGACCGAGAAATCGTCGTGGCCACCTGAGGAGTTCGCAAGGTACCGAAACTGCAATGATGCGTTCAATGCCTTTTGGGAAGTATTCTTTTATTATCAATAAACGAGACGAAACGAAAATCCAACTAGGTTTAAAAAGAAGAGAATTGTTTATTCGTTTCTTACATTCTGAAATGTTTTGAAGAAATTATTTTTGTTAACGTGTTTAGCTAACAATTCTTAACGCGGTTACAATAAGTAAGATTTTATCTTATTATTCAAATGTACATTGCTTTTTTTACCATAAAACTCTGTAAGACGGTTATTTTTAATAGATTAAGAAAGAGAAAGGTCGGCTCTAGCAGGGTTTTGAATTGTGCCTTTAGGTACTCTTAGTGAAAGATTTTGATTGAAAAAAACGAACTATTGAATGTGATTGGTGAGTAACGTAGAAGCAACGCTTTGGGTGATTAGCATCACAATCAAAGGAAGACTGAGGCGACACTGAGCTACTCTCTGCACCACACCGATGTGAGGACTTTGAGCCGCGCAGATTTAAATTTTCTATTCACTCTAAACAAAACTTTTTAGTGGCACCAGGATTCGAACCCTTACTTGACAGAAATAACGCCGATCGCGTCCTCTCAACCGTGACCACTAAGCTACACAGGCCGATATTAATTATGGATACACACTAATGCTGCAGTTTCCAACAGGGCGGTGAAGAGATATAAAAGATTGTTCTTAGGTTGATAACTACACTATTTTTACTATTGAGGACAAACTGCCGATCCTCTTTCTCTTGGACACAAGAAAGAGCTGAAAATCTTGATTAGTACTAAAGATCATCGAACACGTGATTAAACAAATAGTTCTAAATGTCTTAAACGCAAGATCAGTCTACATTAAAAATAAGTATTGATAACATCCTAGCTTTGTTCCCAATACCTTTTCGACTCGGATATCAACGCAAAATTTGTTGTGCACAACATGGCGCCCTAAAGTGTGAGTGCAGATGTTTCTGCTCGATCGACAAAGTGATTTCAGGTAGCCCTCTAACAGGTTTTGCCATTACATGATTGCGGGTACCCTCGTATAACACCGCTACCTGTAACATAGCTCTAACACGATAAGAAAATCTTTGTACAGTGCAGTACCTCTCTACAGCACTAGATAACACGATTTTAGTTTCACACATTAAATTGTCTTAAAAAAAACGACGGAAAGGAATATTGAACTGTATTGACAGGACATATCCTACGATTTTTGTTTTGATGTGCTCGATACGACTCAGATATATCAAAACATATCTAAAAAAGTATTTAAATTTTTTTTTTTTACCTCATCATCAGAAAGTGAAATGGAAAAGACAAGCGATGGTAAATGGTCAATAAATAATTTGGTTTTATTAACGTCGCACTACAAGAAACACGAGGGGTATTGGCGACGAACCTAATAATTTTGAACCTCGGATAAGTGACAAGGACGACACTGGAGTTGGCACCCCCTCTCCTAACTTCCACACCACGTCATCAGGAGGACATATTTGATGCAGTTACAGATTCACAAATAAATACATGACACTCATTTTTCTATTCCCCACTCATAATTGATACAGAAATATCATAAAAAGCGAGTATGTGAATTTTCCATTTTGAGTACGTATTTGTTTCTTAAAATGAGTACTTGAAGTTCCCATTTTGACTACGTACCCGTAAAAAAAATGAGTACGTACGAGTCTTAAATTTGAATATGTTCGAATCGGAACTATTTTGAGTATGTGAAGTATGCAAAATTGAGTACGTGATGTTTCCATTTTGAGTACATACCTGTTACTAATAGCGAGTACGTGCGAGTCTTAAATATGAATACGTTGGGATCGGAGCTACTTTGAGTATGTTCAAAAGTGAGTACGTTATACTCGATTTTGAACACCCTTTTTTCGCAGTGTGCTATTAGATAATACTACAAATCAACCACAAGACTTCAGCCATTCCAACATCAAAATTGTGTTTTTATTCATCTAACGTTGCTCCATCTCTATTTGATCATTGTATTATTTACACTTTCCTCGTTGCTCCAACCGTTTGATCAAGGTATTTTTTGTACCTTTAAAACTTATTACATGCAAAGAACATTACAGTGGATTTTAGACGTAACCGATTCGAAATCAATTTATGAAATTGAAGTTCGGAGGTAATATCCAACTAAGTATTGCATCGAAGTCTTGTCTGTGTCGCTAAAAGAACTAAAACATCAAAGTTAAATGCATGTTGGTAGAAGATTTGGCCATCTTCAGTAGAAATAGAAAACATGCTTGAATCTTCAGAAAAAGAAATTGATGGCAGATAAAAACTTGCTATATATATATATATATAAATCATTTGAAAACAAAGGTTTTGTGGATACGGCTACTGAAAACTTTTAAGATTGATTAATGGAAGAATTTGTAGCGTATTTAATAGAAACAGCTTCCGAAGTTGTAAATCAAATTACATTTGAGTACAATAGCATCGATCAGGATTTTGAAATTAATTGTTTAACACTAAAAAAATTGTAAGAATCCTAAGCTTAGCTAAGAATCTTAATTCATTTTTCTTAAATGCAAATCCTTCTACTGGATGAAACAGAAAATTTAAAAGGGGAGGTGCAACCTATTTCCATATCATAAAATTTACAATGATCTTGTAAGTACCAACAAACATACATTTATATTCGAAATCTTCTATTCATTTTTCTTTTCGTTTTGCATTTCTCATACATTTATATTTTTAATAAAAATGAAGTTGTTTATACGTAATTAAAAAAATGTTTGTTTTAAATAAGTTTTGAAACGCAACCTCCTTTTTTATTCTGGCTCCAGGTCTCATATAACACGATTTCACACAACTTGGCATTTTCTTGGAGCCCATCTACCATGTTATGAGACAGTTACTTGTATTTAAAAGATTGAAAAGTTCTCAACAAGAGTAAGGCTCACGCCGACATGCCCTCCTCTGGCAAATAAAGGTTCAGAAACAAAGCAAACGGAACTTATTCACAAAGCCTATTTACTAAACAAAAGATAGAGAAAGATGGTGTAGGCATGATACCATTCATAAAAACTACGATTTTTGCTCTCTGGAGTAATTACAAATATATATATATATATATATATATATATATATATATATATATATATATCCCTTACAAAAACTTACCATTACATGGCTGGTATGATAGTTAATACCTTGTATGTCTTCCAGATGATGAAATACAGTATTATCAACGCCCAGGCATGCTGAATATCAAATTATAGAGCTGATCTTGAGAAGGTTACTTCACTCAACAAGCAATGCTCTCCGAAGTCCCGGTACAAATGCAGGAGGTGGTCGACGGGTTGCAACTCGTCGGCTAAGCATGTCCAACGCATGCTGTGTCGGATTTAAGTCAGGTGAGAATGCTAGCCATTCCCTACGGATAATATTCTCAGATTCAAGGCATTCATTTACAATGTTTGCAAGGTGAGGACGGGCGTTGTCATCCAAATTCTCAAAATTAAATTCGTCAAATTCTGCGCCCATAGCTTCTCTAAGTAAAAATACATATTATTCTAGAATTCGATAAATTTGGCCTGTCATGATTCCTATTTGAGCACGTAGATTTGTTCTGGAGCTCCATATAATTACACCTCAAACGAGCAATCCTGCACTACCGTAAAGGTTTCGTTCAATGATGTTGTCTTGATGGTAGCTGGAATCTGACGTTCTCCATATGAAAGTACGACGTGAAACAGACTGCAAGTTAAGCTTGGACTCGTCGAAAAACATCACACAAGTCCACTGTGACGTTGTCTACATTGCATGTTCTCTACTTCAGGCTAACCGCTGGTGACAGGGAGTTGCCATCAGATTACTTTACGACGCCAGTTTTTCAGCTTTTATACGAATATCTGAATATTATCACTGAAGTGAATAATGTGCTTTTCTCTACCTTGCAGTTTCAAATTTAATTTGTTTAGATTATCTAAGATATCAGATAAATAAGCTACTCTTTGGAACCAAGTCTCGTCACTAAAGTATACCATTAACTTGAAGAATTAAAATTTTCCTATAAATTCTAAGACTTTTTTGTTTCGTTTTTTCAATTCACAGACTCGCTCAACAATATTCTTTTTCGAAAACCGAAGAACAGTAGAGTAGAAAAATAGAACTTCGTGATCATCTTTTTTAAAAGACGAGTATTGAGAGCACTAGATTTTATACAACTAACAAATGTCACCTAAGAGTCCAGCACTTTTTGCCCAGGTTTCGGAAGGTAGCAAGAGCAATTTCTTTGCCTGAGTTCTAACTTTTGGTTGAAAGCCCGACCTCGATCCAAGTATGGAGGGTGTTCCATCGGCACACACACACAAACTTTTCCATTGTAAATCGTTACTTTCGAAGAATGAGCTTATCATCTCCATAACGTCCTCACCTTTCGTAGTAGTTTTTGGAGTTTTGGAAAACAGAAATTCTTTTTCGATGTGTTCCAAGTGAATATATCTCACATAAACGAGGGAACATAAACTAACATCGATGGATTCGTCAAACTGAAAGGAAAAAACAGGAGATGCCTTTATTTCCCATAGCATTTCTTCCATCATTTCTATTCATATGTCTGAAATGCTCTTCTGAATAGTGCTCATGAAAAAGGATATATTACGGATTTCAATCTCACTAGCTTCTCCAAGAATTAGTTTAGGGTTGGATGATGGTTTCTACATTTGTATGGCTTTATTAAAAAAATTGTGTTACTTCCAGAGCAATTTCATATGATGTCTGAACTACATCTTGTTGAAACGTCCCAGTAAAATCCAACTTTTATTTTTTCAAGGCAGCTGAATGTCGTTTAAAAAAGTCCAAAACTTTTGTGCTATGTTTGGAATGCTTTGTTTCTAAGCGAGAGACGTGAGGGTTTCATTAATGAAGCACTAAAATCAGCGTAGCATAAAAAACATTAGGACCTCTCTATGGCGTTATGTAATTATGTTATAACAGTCGAAAACTAAATTTCAAATAGTTCTCTGATTATTTGCTTTTTTCTCCATGACGTTGATAGCTTGAAAATAAATTCTTCTTAAAAAGGTTTAAAAATATAAAATTATCATTGCTCAATATTTTTTTGCTTATCGAAACGATAAAAAAAGAGAAAGGTATGTGCAAGCACATGCGTCCACAATTAAGTTTATGTGACGTGCTCTTCGTGGTCGCAGTAGCGAACTCGGTATCGTGAAGCCGTGGATTTGAGCCCTGAAGCCACTAAAAGTCCAGCGTGTAGTAGGATTAATGCACGTTAAATCTGGATGAGATCCCTTGAATTCCCATTGGAATGATGTAGAAATTACCAAGGAAGGTACCAGCTAAGCTGCTGTCCTCGTCACTTGATCAAAGTTCAAAATTACAAAATCCATCACCAATAGCCATCGCTTTGCTTCTCAGCGCAATATTATATCAAAATTAAAAAGCAATCTCCTCTATTAAAATTTCAAAGAAAAACTTTCTGTATGTTCACGGAGTATAGCAGGGTTCAATAGAACACCGGTTAAGAACTACTGATCTATGCTCTTTTAGGAACATAACATATATTAATATTTCACAGAATATTAATATATGTTATGTATTAATATTTC
>BMAW01041543.1:616841-728792 GCA_019974015.1 Nephila pilipes | reverse complement strand
TATATATATATATATATATATATATATATATATATATATATATATATGAAAATTTGAACATTTGTTAGAAAAAAAATTACAAAGGATTTCATCAAATTGGTGAAATATTACTTCTATCACCCATCTTTAAAAAAAAAGCAAATAAAGTACGGTATTTTTTCATTTAATTTTACACATGATCAAAATACCAATGTATTAAATAATCTTAAAGCTTTATAAAGCAATTTGAAAATGAAGATGCAATTACATTTTGCTATTTAAACGGAGTGAAGAATCACCTTTCTGATTTGCTCCTTTTTCTACACATACAGAATGGTAAATTATAGCATCATGTAAAATCACAAGTTCCTTACTCTCTTCGAAATCTTCAGAATCATTCTATCCCCTTTCTTCTCATTCGCCCTGAAGCATGTCGTAAGAATACGAATCTGTTTCTTGTCATTTTTCTTGAAACTGAATCGAAGTGCACCTCTCGTGACACAGAGAGAGAATGTTTAAAGGAATGGTTATCTGGTATCGAATTTATACTAATAAATAGGACAGCTTGTAGTATTGCTCCACTCACTACTTTTAGAGTGTTTGTGATGTGCCCTTTCCTTTGATCCCCGTCCATTGATTTTTAAATAACAATTATTGTAAAAGAAACACTGAACAATGCAAAAATTTGGGGTTGATGTACTATAGACTTGACATACTTCAATTGACATGTTAAAATTTACTCCTTTTTCTAGGAAGCAATTTTCCGGGTAAAGGCAACCTGCCTTTTGATTCAGACCGCCGTCTTCGTGTCGGTACATCTGACAATGTACGTATAAAAAAACCCAGAACCCTGTTTATTTCTGTTACATTTGGACAATCTTGCTAAATGCAGTCTGCGGTGCATCTCTCAATATAGAAGTGTCCAGAAGTCTGTCAATTCCTGCTGCATTTGATTTATTTATCATATTTTCCAAATTCAAGTTATCGAACTCTATTTCTGTGGGGGTTTTGCTCTCTAGCTTAGGAGGTTTTGCCGGCCCTTAATTTTGGCCACCATAGTCAACTGCCTATCAACCAGTGGCAGCCCTACAGAGAATACACACACACAGAGTTTGCCCTGCCCCAACGTAAAACCTTTAAATTTAAGATTTCCTATCGGGGGTGGGTCTCGTTACGATCCTTTTCCAGAGAGAAAGAAGCAGCATGCTGAAATTGGCATCACTTCTCTTTTGAATAATCCTCAACTTAACTGTATATTTTTTGCATTTAATACCTACCTTTAAATTCCAAAATTTAATTTTCGCTTTTTTTAAAAATTGAGATCCAGTGAGCCCCTTAATGCTTGTGACCCACAAGTTGAGAACCTATGCCAAAGATAAAAAGTTTCATGGGAAAGGAAAAGATCACTGGGTGTGCTTCGGATGAGTGATGTCCGTGCTAACTTGAAGTAGGTAAGCCTCTGAAGGCCGTGTCTCATAGAAACCACTTCTAAAATATACTCGAGACAGGCGCATATTGCAATATCACTTTCAGAAACTTTTGCACAGTGCAGTAATTAATAAACAAATGGTTTTCTGAGCTTTCTTGCAGATGAAATTCTTTTACATATATTAAACAGAAATAATGCTGTCAAGTTGGTAAAAGCCTTTGTTATTCAAATCCCATGAAACCATTACAGAATCAACTGTGCTCTAAAAATTATAAATAAAGAAAGCCACACCCCATCGGGTAATGAAATAAAAATTAAGATTTATTGAAATAAAAGAATATAGATAACAATTTTGACTTATTAGGTGGGGGAATGAATTGAGGCTGGAGTTGACATATTTTTAGGGCTAGTTATTGATCATATGCTTCAAGGTGGGAATCCCGGAAAGGTTAAATAGAGAAAAAGTCTCACGCCAACCCCTTTTGTGGAGTGGCAATGAAAACCGACGAAACCCGTTGAAGCGACATTAAAAGGCAACAAATATCACCCAATTGTAATTATTATTTTAACTATGGATTCCTCCACAAATTTCAAGGGAAATGGTCGCGTTGATCATCGAATATAAATTCCGATATTTCGACTAACTACAGGAAGCACATAAGATGTCCCATTATTACTACAGACCATCTCAATGAATAATAATGCGACCACGCTAACCGATTGGTCATGGACGTGAACTCATTCATGATAGGCTTTGTATCAATGGGTTCAATTCCTGGTGCCTATAGACCTATCGTATAACAAGGCTGATGCAGCACACGTAAAGGATGAAAATTCCTCTTATTGGGATGGTGTGGACATATAGAGGGTTTCAGTCGTTCTCGTTTAGCTATCATGATTCAAAATAGCGTAGTTAGCCACCAATGGCCCTCGTGTTGTTTCTAAGAGCGGCATTCCTAAACAATTAATGATTCATAGGCAATGTATGAGGCCACAAGGCAATGTATGAGGAAAACCGATGCAATCCATGCTGGATCCCGGGAATCAATCACTAAAGCGTGGAAGGAAGTGTAAAGGTTTTAAAGTCAGTCTAGTCTTAATCATATTGAAGCCCGATTTGTATTAGATATCAATAAATTGATGTTTTGGATGTGGCTGGTTGACATTGCTTAAAAGTAAAGTTTGAAAACGTGTTTTAAGAGTTTACATTGGCAAATTTGTCAAGATTCTTTTAAAAGTTTGCGTTAATTTCGTTTTCAGTTTTGTATTATCCCTACAAAGACTGGGTTATCGACTTTTTATTATACAAGTATTTCGGAAAGTTTACATTTTATTAACTTTTTTTCTCAACGAATAGACCCAAACTGAATCATTCGTAGTTTGCGGCTTAAGATATGGACGAACGGTTGTCATCCCCTATGGAAGCCACGATGAAAGCAAGGAAATAAACATTTTAAAACATCATTGAGGGATACCGAACTTGTAACAAGAGCAGAGTAAAAGGAAATAACTGCCGCAAATATTCTTTTGAAGAAAAATCTAAAGCCTTTTCACATGTAAAGTCCTTATTGGCTATTATTACAAACTGAAATTAAAAGCGAAATTCCAAGACATGAACCTATCCTAACTATGTCCTTTACCAGAAATGATAAAAAAAAAAAATCCTACTGCAGACCTTTTGAGTGCAGGAGAATTCTTAACTTTAGAAAACTTATTACATTTTTCAATTAAGGCTAATATCATATCTGAACGAATAACATCCCTATTCCTCCTCTTCGGAATTCCTACTTATGTAAGCTGGAAGCTTTAGCCTCTGAATTATAAGACACAAATAATATAGACAAATTAAAGACCTATCATTATGTTAGATCTGAGGATAATGAGGAAATTTCCCTAATTTCGATTAACATCCTGGGAACAATATTACCAGAAAACATTAAACTCTGCTTCGTAAAGCATACAATTCAACTTTTCATAGATAAACCTAGACAATGATCTAAATGCTTTAGTTTCCTACACAATCTCGATTTTGCCAACAACCCGCAACTTGTGTAAATTGTGATACATCTCCTTCAGGTTAATGGGAAGCAAATAAGATTTGCAACAATTTTAAAGGAAATAGCTAATTCTCCACAATATTCCATATAACTTAAAGAAAAGAAAATACTGGAATTAAAAAGCAGGCAACAATTAACACTACAGAAAGCGAAATGGCGATTTTGAGATACACCGGTATTAAATCCATAGTATTAAAAAATATTCATAGGTTAATAATATGCAGGAACCATTCGATCCAAAATTTGGAAAAATGTTAAATTTTCTTTTCAAACTGTATTAGGGGGGGGGGGGGCAAACGGCATTCCTAATGCAGGTTTTTTAAACATTAATAAAAAACAATGTTCTAATATTCAAGCAATATCCTAGAATCTGAGGCTCGTACTACATCCCCAACCAGAAAAAAAATAGGCACTTACAACAATAAAAAGAGCTAGTAATGAAATTCCTTCTGTGTCTTGCAATAAGGATGCATCTAATAACATCGAAAAAAGAAGAGAAGGAATGAAATAACCATGTCTGTATATATTCTTTATATATTTTTCTTATTTTTAATGTAGATAAATAAATCTGTATTTTCTTCTACGTTTATTATACACTGAGTGACAAAAAAAATGCAACACCAAGAAGGAGTGGCCAGAAAATTATACAAATTTCAGGGTAGCATTCACGATACCGATTTATGCCAATGACGTAAAATGCGCAGCTCTCCAGAGCACTTTGAAGAAGATATAAGGGAAGGAACCTGCATAATGTTCCATTTTCGTGCCATTATTGCTGCAGGGAAACCATCGTAGAAAATTTATTCTTGTCTCAGAGATCGCGTGTAATAGCTGAGAATGCCAGGCTGTCGTCAATGGTAGGTAGCTCCAGCAGACAGACGATTTTAAGAGAGACGGACTAAGAAGGGCAGGTTGGTCCATACGGCAAATCTCTGCTGACACACACCTGGATGCATCTACAATGTTCCGACTATGGCAAAGCTGGTTGGAGCAAGGAAATGTGGCAAATTTGAAGGGTGCCAGAGCAGCCAGAGTTACACGTCAGTAAGCTTGGATCGACACAAGTGCTGGCAGACCCGGAAGTCAAGCAGAATATCCTCCATTCTGCACCATATCATATCAAAATAAAGATCGCTTATTCTTCGTTCCTGTCCTTCTGTGTTTGACGAGTTTCAACATTTTCTGGCCACTCTTTCTTGGTGTTGCATTTTCAAGTATATCCTTCAGGGAAGAACATAACTTTAAGGGATGGAAAATTTCCTTTTTTTTTTCTCTTTCATTTATGAATTTTACAATGGAACTGTATAGTTAAAAAAACAAATCTAATTGCTTAAATATCCCTTTTCACAAGCAGGGTTTTGGAAATTTCAGGAAACTTTCTTAAAAGACGAGGATAGATTTTATTTTGAAAATTAGTTTTTTTTATAATGGACAGACCAGACAGACCTAGATGAAGACTGCTAACAACAGTTCCAAAGAATATCTCTACCCGACAAGCTCCTACACGAATAGTTCAAATGCAAGCTCTGGGAATACTTGTAATCAAATCAGAAATTAGAAATATTTCCTGCAATATAATTAATATCTACTCTCTGAGGGGACTAAACATCTCATGAATAACATCTTTTTCGACTCATTAATAGACATACCCTTTATTTTTGGGGACTTTATCCTACATCATCCGATGTGGATTTTTGGTTTGGTTTGGTTTTATTAACGTCGCACTAGGAGCAACACGAGGGTTATTGGCGATGGACCTCGTAATTTTGAATCTCGGTCAAGAGACGACCTGAGCAAGCACCCCCTCTCCTAACTTCTCCGCCACGCCAATGGGAGGGCTTTGGGCCCCGACAAATTTATTCCGATGTGAAGATCGGATAATTCTTCTAAGTATTACGATGACTTTGCTAATTAATGGATTCAAATTTTACTATCCTCAATACCACTGTTCCCACACATAGTTTATCTAATAGACCTCGCAATATGTTCGTCAATGTATTCAAGCTACACAAGTAGCTGTCTTTTAGATTGCTCATTTGAAAACGATCATTGCTCCATCGTTACAAGTTCTCATTACTCAAGCGGGGATGAGAAATTTGCAAAACGAATAGATTGGCAAGAAGTAATGAAACAAGCACAATGTGCACTGAATGACTCACTGGACTGTTTCTAAGTTAATTAAAAATTAAAATTTGTTCGGAACGAAATTAATTAGAACGAAAACTTCATTCCGAAAATTTTGGATTTGTTTTGTTTAAAGACAATAGAATATACACAAAGCTACACATATATACACAAAGCTATGGTAGATACTAAACAGAAAAATGAATTTTGTGTGGGAATTAGCTTAGACATCAAGAGTGCTTATGATTCAGTAAATTTAGATAGCATTATTTATGAATGTCTTCAACTATGTATTACAGGAAAAATATAACACTTTGATATATAATTTTCTGTCATACAGATCATTTCAAATCCGATGAAGAGGTTGCTTATTATCGAGGAAGATAATTTTGTAGAGGGTACCTCAGGGTAGTGTTCTCTCCTCCATATTGCTTATAATTTACAGGTACGATTTCTTTGAAATATCGGAAACAGGAGTCGAGTGCTCAACGTATGTTAATAGTATTTTATTTATTATTTTTTCACATTATTCCCTCAATACAATCCATAAATATTGAAAAATATTCTGGAAAGAGTCACAAAATGGTGAGAATACTGAAAAATTACCTAAGCCTTGACAAAAGTACATAGCAGAATTTTTAAATAAATGAATTCATTTATGTCCTAATATTAAGTTAGCTGAGTACGCACTCACATAGTATTCTTCTATTAAATATTTGGGAATATATTTTTCAATAAGAAAACAAAATATTTCTATATTTACAGTATCCGTACACCTTTAGAGAAAACTTTTTGAAATACATTGATATTTGCTATCAAAATATTTTTAATGCTAAAATATAACCTAAAACTATGAAAACACATTTAATAATCTGCTTTTAATTAAAAAAAATTGGAGTGGAAAACATGGTGAAAATAGTACAGAAATTGATTATCAGAATAACGCTCTTAACTCAAAAGTAAACAAAAATATCATTACTCTGTTAACTTTATCTAATTCATCATAACATTTTTCGGGCTGGTACTACTTTCATGGTGAAAATCATATTACTGCAATTTTTATTGAGTTTCGAGTCAAATAACAATGAATAATCAAAAAAAAAATTATAACAATACATGATTTACACTTTTGTTATTAAATACATATCAATTTTACAACCATGAAAATAGTAGGGAGTTTTAAAAACTATATAAGGTAGATACTTGCAAAATTTAAATTAATTTGGTACATAAATTTTTCTGGTATCTACGTTGTCATATGTAAATATGTCGAGAAAACTCATTTTCAGAAAATTCAAAAACAAATTTTCAAATGCAATTAAAAAATAGCTACCGAGTAAAATTCAAATCCCTGTAACTTAAGTTCTGTATAAGGTATAAACAAAATTCAAATACTATTAGAAGGATAAAAATTTAAATTTTAAACTGAGTTAAAATTTTAAAATCGAACATTTTGACAAAAATGACGTTTTAAAGGTGTACGGAAAGTTTAATCAAATGAAAAATAAAACTTTGAAAAAATGAATCCCCTTAAAGATATGGAGTATAAACAATATGACTCAAGAGCTGAAGACGATAACTAAGAATAGTACATGCAGAACTTTTCATTTCACTTGTCATATAAATAAATTTTCTAATAATCAGCTCAAATCTTTCAATGTTATAAAAGCTCTCACACAAATTATTGTGCTCTTAAAACTATCTAAACAGGAAATTTTCTCAGAAAAAATAAGATGGTTGGCAAATCAATTTTTAATATCTCAAATATCAAATGGTAAGTTTTCTCCTATGCACCCCAATAGCCTTAAACTAAGAAATCTGAAGATCTTTGAAGGAACAAAAACTACATTTTGAATATGTTTCCTATTTTAAACATTAATGCAGATCGTTTCAAAGTTTTAATCATAATAGCTATGGAGGAGTCAAAAATTCAAAATATGACATAAGTGGCAGGTATCACGAAAAATAACTTTTTCGCCTATAGAATAAATATTAATTTTATATTTACAGCACTAGACATATGCCCAGTTTTAGACGATTTAACTGAATTTAACAAAAATCTATTGATTCCGTCTGATAGCAATATCTGCACTTAAAAATTATATATTTACTTAAAAATTACGATATTAAATCTCCAAAAGTCATTCATAGATTAACTAGTCAAATCTTCATATAGTCGCATATTCACAATCAGAGGATTCTGCTCCTAAATCGGTAACGGAGATTAATGCATACATCGACTGGATTGCTTCAGAAGATATCAGTAGCAATATTTTCAATATAAGGATGAATAAAACCAATGAAAACCAAAAAAATTGAATTAGCGTGCCTTCGAGTTTCTACTACTCTCCTTGTACTCTTCGATATTACTTCTACTCTAGGAAACTTCAAGTCAACTCACACACTCTACCAAGTATCTTACAAAAAAAAAAAGAGTTCTCAGTTCCCTCAGGCTGCGGCTTCTCCTTGGGACCCAGAATTCTCTTTGGTGGACCAAACGATTTCTTCGACCTCTGGAACGGAGGAGAGAAAGGGAGGGAGCTCAAACGACACCTACGTTCGATCCAGAAGGAAGAAAGAAGGAACTCGTTGATCAATCTATCCTCTGTTTCTTGTCTCTCTATCGTGAGAGAGGGAGTAGGGGAGCTGCAGCCTGTCTTGCATGTCAATACCAGGGTGTATCGAATTTGGGCCGAAAATATCGTTCAGCATTCTGGGTAGGTGTTGCTGGGCGAGGGAGGAATATGGGTAGGAGATGCCACGTGAGCGGATTCAGAGCGGGATAGCAACGATGGAGCAGGGATTTGAGACAGTTAACTTGATAAATGTCGAGGATCCAGAGAATGATTACAGGGGAAAGGAAATATAATCCTCTTGAAAAAGTATGTTTGAACTGTATCTGAGACATCGACGAATTTTTTGATCGTTCTATAAAGAAAATTGGATTGATATAAGTTTTTCTTCGAGTAACTTTTAATAAGTTTCTGAGCAGATTTAAAATTTACTTTAGCCTTACAATTATAAATAAAAATGTATTCAAGAGGTAGTTGTAGGATTCAGTTTGTATTAACATTAATTTTGAGCGATACACCAGAGTTACTGGCAACGGATTTCGCAGTTTCAAGGCACGATGCAGTGAGATCAACATGCGATATACATTATTTCTCACGCCAGCACTCTATTCTATTCAAATTGAAGAAATTCTATTCAATTTGCAGCAATTCCCATTATGTCCACCTAAATGGCCCAGTAGCCGAGTGGTCAAGATCGCAATCTCATAGCTGGCGCTGTTTTCGTCAAGCCTTGAGTTCATGACCTGATTCTATTGAATACCGTCATGTAATGGGATTGTTGCACGATAAATCTATTAATTGAGTATTTTTTTCATTATTAACGTCGCATTTACAAGTAACACGAGGGCTATTTATGGAGGGACGGATGTTGTAATTTTGAACCGCGATCAAAATTACGAAGAAGAGACCGGCACTCTGTTCCTCCACTCCACGGAAGCAACGCCAGTCATGAGCTTTGAATCATGGTTGCCAGGAGATAGAGAAACTCAGAAATTGCTGTCATTAAATATGTCGAGGTACAAAGTTCTAAGGTTGGCATTGTGTGGAAATTTGGAAAAGGGGTTCCGGCTCAGGTGTCGTCCTTATCCCTTAACCGTGGTTCAAAAGGAAGAAAATTTTCACTTACATTCTTCCTCTTCCTCTTAAGTTCAAAGTTAATGCATAACCATTGAATACCACTTAATTGAAATTATAACTCAAAAAAGAATTTACAATTTGCATTAGATACATCATACGCTGCAAAGCTGGCAACCTTAAGAGCTAGGTTAACATGGTCCGTCTCTCTATGGTAAGAAACACTATACCTCTCTCCTTTTTCAGATTATTAAAATACACTCTAAAAATTCTTTGATAAAGCAACATGTCTGGAATAAACCACGATATTACATGGCATTGTATCAAATAATTACATCGAATCTCCTGGCAACTATGTTTCAATCACGTCAAAAGTTCATGTCTTTCTGCTAGGTCATATTCAAGTTTTCAAAATGGCGGTTGGACAGAAGTCATGTGGTAGCGTTAGCCTAATGGAAATGGTCGTGGGCTAGAGTCCTCATGTCACTAAAGACCCGTCATATAGCGGGTCTGACGCACGTTAAATCTGTCGAGGACCTCAGTTCTCCTACTGACATGGTGTGAAAGTTCAGAGAAAGAGATGCCAGCTCAGGTGGCATCCTCGTCACTTGACCGAGGCTCAAAATTACTAGGTCCGTCGCCAATTGCCATCATGTTGCTTCTTAGTGCTATGTTTATAAACAATCACATGCCATAGACAGAAGTCATAAGATTCTTCTTGGAAAAGCAAGATTCTTATCGGAATAACTAATATACAAAAAAATGGCTATTGGCGACGGACTATGGCATTTTGAGCCTCGATCAAGTGATGAGGATGACATCTGAGCTGGCACCTCCCTCTCCAAATTTTCCCACCGTACCAACAAGAGAATTGGGAACCTCGACAGATTTAACTGGCATCAACCCAGCTACACGACTGGTCTTTAGTGGCATCAGAGCTCGAGCTCACGACTCAACAAAATCCGCCGGCCGTGAGTCTGTTACCATGACCACTAAGATACCTCGACCATTTGAGGAAAGTGAACTAGAATCCTAAGAAACAACTCTTATATACACAGAAAAAAAACAATATATATTTTTTCTCTTTAGCGTTACACATTTGTTTACAATATTAATTTCGATATTTTCAAAAGTTTTATTTGTCAAATTTTAGATCGACGAGAAGTGCCTTCTTCAAATTTTAAATTTTGCTTTTGAAAATTTCAATAATAAAAAAGTCAAAATTTATAACCATTCAGTGTTTCAGCTACATTAAATCTTATTTGAGTCAATAAACTTATACTGCTATTTGTATGTCAACCTCTCAAACCAACCCATCTATAAAATTACATTTAATTTGATCAAATTAATCCATTACTTCAGGGTGCGATAAAATCTGAAATTATTTAGACTTAGCCGAGTAGCAAACTGGAACCTATATACTTGAAACTTCTACTCTTGGAGCAACAAAAAACCAGTTTAAATCTTTTTAATTATATATATAAAGATAAAGCAAATAATTTATCATTAAAAAACATATATATATATATATATATATATATATATATGATGTGATATTTTTACTTATTTACATATGCACGCTGACACGCACACGCACACACACAAAAATGAAATATCTTCATCGATTAGTAAACGTATCAAAGAGCGGGTGGAATTCTGTTCGAATGCACTAAATGTCCCTGATTTTTAAGAAAAAAATATTTACAGGAAGCTACCTTTCATCCGAACCGTTAAGGCTGGATTATCGAGCATTAATATAGTTTTTACGGGGATGCCAAAATAAATCACTCTGGATAAAAATTCAAATAATTAAAACGCACATTTATGTTGTTTATTCATTTTCTGGGAATCTTGCGTAGACGAAAGATAAAATATTATAGAATTAGTATATTCGTCTATACTAATTCTATAATAGTATTTACCTTCTGGCAACTCAAGTATAGTATTTCGACCTTCTGGCAACTCAAAATTAAATTTAAACATTAGTTAATTCAATGTAGTGATGAAAACCACAGCTCAAAAGATAAATTAATAAAGCTTAAGCAAATTGCTTAAGACAAGCTGCTCTAATCACCTGCCTTCTCTTATTAACTTTATTAGTCTTGAAGAATACCTAGCGGGCTTCGAGAGCATTTTAACGTAGAGAACACAAACACTATGCTACGCACATTACACAATGATAATACTGTGCAAACGTGACATGTGTCCTACTAGAAAACAATAAACACTGCACTAAAATGAAAATTAGCGCTTTGTCGTTACCTAGTGGTGTATCTGGAAATGAACGTCTCGTTCAGTGCCGATTTAGAGAATGTGTCGAACCATCGAATGCCGGATTAAAGGGAGGTTACTATATTCGAACGAGTTCGGAATTAGTAATGCCTATCAAAATTACTTGCAAAAGTTCATCTTCCATTAATGATCTGTATTGAAATTTTGTATACTTCATTTTCGAAAATATCCTTTAACAAATACATATCCCTGATCCCTTAATTTTAATTGATTGTAATAATCTTTTTAACAGTTTAATCAGATCCTTAAACATCAGTTTGAGCGTCTCATCCTTTTATCGATGAATAATTTTCTTTTGAAAGCGAATTCTATGTTTTAATGGATTTTAAAACGTGGCTCCATCATCCGAAATAAGCTATTAGAAAGAATAATAGCATTTGTTGTAACATATAATAAATCAACGAATCCCGTAATATTAATCAACTCTATGGGAGGACCCGCCGTGAGGCCGGGGCTGATACACGTTAAATCTGTAGGGCTCCAAAGTCTCTCGGTGGCGTGGTGTAGAAGTTAGGAAAGGAAGGTGCCAGCTCAGGTGTCGTTCTCGTCACTTGACCCAAGCTCAAAATTACGAGGTCCGTAGTCAATAACCCTCGAGTTGCTTCTAGTACGATGTTAATAAAAACTAAACTAAACTATGTGAGTAGTTATATCACAAAACTTGATTTATTTTTTAAAATACTCGTGTGAAGACAATATTAACTGCAGAAAAACATGACAAGTTTTTTTTCCATAAAAACATGTTTGTGCAAAACATAACAAATTAATAACGAAGAATAACATCTTAGTATAATAATAACTCTTTCGTTCTCGTATTCTGCTATCTGTATTCAAGCATCTGTGACCACTTCCTTCTTATGCAGCCACTTTGAAGCACCCAATTGATTAGATTCTATACACGATTTGACGTAATGAAGGGGGATTTACCGGAATTTGCAAAACCGATCTTCAACATTCGGCCTCATAGTAATGCAAGTAATTTTTTTAATGAAAACTTAGAATCAGTCTTTAGAATGATGCTTGGTCAATAAACCTGCTAGATTTTGTTCACTTCCTGTAAATTCTAATTTAAATTATCTTTCATCAAGAAGTTTTCTAATGAAATGGAACTTTATACCAATATGCTTGGTTTTAGGATTTTCAATCAAATTTTCATAATATGAATGAAATCACTATTGTCACAAAATAAAGTATGATTAAATTTAGGAAATAACTTTGTTCTACTTAAAGCAGAGGTCTTAAAACTGGATTCCGCGGAACCCTAGGGTACCCTGGAACTTTGACAGGGATTCCGCAAGGAATCACTATTTGCTTAATGTAAGCACCAAAATATTCAACAGTTTGCTGGCAAAAATAAATATAAATAAATATTTTACGGATGAAATAAAATCCCGTGCTTCAAATACGTTAATCGAAACGCATTCGGTCACATATTGGCCACCGTTCTTTGGTTTAGGTCAGGGGCATTCAACCCTTTGAGCTCAGCGCGTTGTCTTTGATGATTTTTCGAGAGTCGTATGACTCCGTATGGCCGTGAACTCGCCGAAAACATTTCAATTAGACGTATTCTTTTTAGACGTATTTTCCCCAAATTCTCCTTCCCCCACCCCTTAAAAATTTGACATCGTGATAGAAAATTGGGAAGGGTTGTGGCAACACAATGAACGTTGACAGAAAATTATATGGCTCCTTAGGGAATCCCGCTCTTTCCTTTAGGGTTGAGGCATCGTCCAAAAGGGTGAGGGTAAGAATTCCTTAGTTGCCCTCAATAAGGTCACTAGATACCAGTAAGCGTCTATATGTCAGCTTGGTTTGAGATTTTATTGGATTTGAATTAAATACATTCTTTGTAGTTTTTGCGATATAACCATTTATTTGAATGAAACAAAAAGCCGTTTTAAAGAAGAAAATAGATTATAAATTCACTTTTGATTTAATATTAATTTGAAGCCTTAACAAACTGGGATGGTGGATGTAAATCTGTTATTTTATTGATTTGGACAAATTACTTTTACTGTGTCTTTGCTTGGTTAACTCACATTTTCTTTCTTCACATTAAAATTATCAAATGGAATTTTAAGTTTTTGTAAAATATCTATAAATCTCTAGAAATATCGTTAAATATATATAATATATGCTTAATTTCATAAAAATGTATGTGAAAACAATGAATGTGTTTTATTTTTTTCTTCTTATAAGCAATACTTTTAATGTTTAAAATAATGATTATTTCATTATAAGATGTCTAAAAAAAAAAAAAAAAAACGAACACTTCAACAATAAAAACATTTTAAACTCTTCAACTTATTACCAATTAATAATTTTTAAACTCCTTTTTTTTTTTGTAATTTTACTGAAAAGCAATGGATCGGAGGGTGTCGGGCATGTTCTGAAACCCAAACGACGTAACAGCACTTCACACATGGTTCGACTAAGGCCACGCAGTTTTAGTTTAGTTTAGTTTTATTATCGTCACATTAGAAGCAACACGAGGGCTGTTGGAGACGAATCCCGTAATTTTGAACCTCTGTCAGGTGACGAGGACGACACCTGAGCTGACACCCCCTTCTTCTAACTTCCACACCACGCCAACGGGAGGACTTTGGACCCCAACAGATTTAACGTGCATCAGTCCCGGCTACACGGCGGATCTTTAGTGGTCAAGGCCCAAACCTGCGACTCAACGAAAACCGCCGGCCACGAGTCTGAAACCATTATCACTAGTCTACCGTGGCCACCCTAAAACCATGCAATCGCTGTGAACGAGAGACAAAGATACCGAAATGAATAATAAAATTGTCCCCTCCATGGGGTTGTTATCGACCACCCACGTCTTTAAAGGGGAAGGAATAGACTATTTCTGCTTTTTCGAAGATGTGACAGAATCTTCGTGACTGGTAGCTGTGCTTAAGTGGATCATTTTAGGCATCACTTTACACAATAAAGTTAAACGCTTGGAGGGTTAAATATAGTCACACACAAGTCTACAAGTGAGTGTTTATTTTGCTTTTATGTCATAATTTGTAACTCTTTTTACTTATTGCAATTATACTACCCTAGCAATAATGGATATGTAGTTAAAAACTGGTAAGCTTCATACAAGGAGTACAGAAAATAATTTCGCTACTACCGGTGATAATGAATCATATGTTCGCTTCAAAAAGTTGTCAGGTGATTCAATATATTTCAGCTTTTTCAGATAAAAAGCTGAAATATATTGAAGAATATGAGAAATAGGTTTAAAGTTATATATGCGAATTTTAGTTATATATGCATTTGACACATAATCAAGTCCTGAATCTTTCTTTTTCTGCATTTTCCTACCCGATTCATTTATGAGTTAGATTTAGAAAAATTAAACTTCTCATTTTATAAACAATACAGTAATTGCACCACGTTATCATAATCTGATGGCAGCTTTCGAATAAACTCGAAACAGATGAGTTGTTCAGGTATATTAAAACCTGCTTCTTCAATCAACAGTTTCTTCTCCGTCTGCAGAATATAGCTATGCTTTCTTCGTGTTGTCTAAATTTCATCTCATAAAATTCATCAATTAAGCCCTCAAATCTTGCCCTAGATTTTGGCTCAAAATTATTCTCTAGAATTGACCAGGCAACCTCTCCATCAATAATGCTCAAAATTAAAGCTAGAAGCTGACGCTCGACCCTCTGGTAAACAGTCGTATACCAACGTTCCTTGATTCGTTTGAATGCTTGCCTCTCCTTTTCGCCTGAATCATTGGGTAATAGATCAGTGGCCCCGCCGCCCCAAACATAATACCAAAACCTCGGTCAATCAAAACTTTTATGTCGCTCTTCCATCTCTCATAGTTGATGCCACTTATCTTCAGAAATGTAAATATCTGGAATTCCTGCTTTTCGTTTGATTTGCATGGCCCCACAATTATCAGCTATTCTTAAAAATCGAACTTGCCACTCTTCAGATATAGAGGCTCATAACCCTGTAGAAAAAAACATAGCTAGTTTTTTCCATAAAAACATGTTTCCTGGTTCATCGGGATTTTCGTAGCTTTAACTGATTAAATACTATCTCCTGTTTTCCTTTATTTGAATTGATGTGACCGTCCCTATGTAATTTTTTGGGGAAGAAATTGAATTCTTATTCCATTTCAGCCATCTAAAACTAGGGAACTGAAAACAAAATATTTATATAAACTAAGTTGTCTTTTTTCCTCATATTTGCCTTTTAGTTCTTTAATAATTAATTAAATCTAGTTATCGGGAATCTGCACAGAAGGCAATACCATACATCGCGACATGATTGTTAGACATATAAGTCGTGACTAACCGTTTCGCACCACAGCAATGGATTTGTTATGCTTATTTTAAACAAGCCATACTTCTTAAAGGGAGTTATCACTGACAATTTTTAATTTCTCTAAATACTTCTATTTAATTATAATACATGTGTCATATTGCTCCTTTAATAAAAGTTATATTTTAGTTTAGTTTATAAAAATCAAAATTTCGAAATGATAATATTAATTACTAAAAATTAACTAAATATTAAACTTATTAAAACTAAACCATAGTAGGTATAAACTGCCTCAGCTTTTACTTCTCCATCCAAACTTTCTCAGAAAGCATCAGAATTTATCTTTAAAGTACCTCATTAGTTTTGTCTATAAATGTTTTGCCCTTCCCCTCAGTTCTAGTTTCTGATCACAACACCTACACATAGGCACCATCGGCGCAGGTATTGCTGTACTACGCTTAACACGAACTTTCATTTTCTTTGCGCCACAAATGTTTTGGATTGCCTCAATAAAAACAAGGATCGAGGTAGTCTTGAATGCAAATTCTTGAAATGATTTAGTGATATATTGTTTATTAACGTCGCATTAAGAAGCAACTGGAGGGCTCGTCATTTCGTCATTCTGAGCCTCAATCAAGTGATGTGGAGCTATCACTCCATTCTCCAAACTGCTACACCACGCTCCTGGAAGGACTTGGAACCTTGAGAGAATTAAAGTGAATCTCACTACATGACGGGTCTTCAGGACTCAAGAACAGAGACTCAAGAACACAACTTGGCCGAAACAATACCGGCCATGAACTCGTGAACATGACCACTCGATTGTCGTGGCTGTGAGGGAATACAGGTATCATGTTTAGTGTCTAATCAAAAGTCGTAAAATGAAACGCGAAATTCTATCTCAGATTCTTAGCATGCCTGGGAAAGCTTAGTCTTGAAGTAATTCGATTAATGACTAATACCAACTGTGTCTTCTATATTTACGACACAAGCGAGTACTCAATTACATTACACAAAACCAAATTAAAATATTAGGAGTAAATGAATCTTTACATTCTAACACGATGAGCAAATTCTCCCTCCCCTCACACAACCACAAAAAAAAAAAAAAAAAGAATAAAAATCGCAAGAAATACCTTTGAATATTTACGAAACCGAGTATTGCGGTACTATTCTTCCCATTGTCAAAATTTTCGACCTTGGCCTAGTTAAAAAGCCTGTTGTGACCGTCATAGTTCCTTTGATAAAAGCAGAACGAAGCGAAGTGAAGGGGGAATCGATGTCAGGTGGTGTGTTGCCCGTCATGATTCATTGGTTCGGGGATTCCCAGAAGGGTCTCGTCTTCCCAATCAATAGGTCATTCTCCCTCCATGCCATTTTCCCCGGGCATTTCTTCGATCAGAACAAGTTTTCGGTTGAATACTGGTTTGTTTGTTGTCACAGTAGAGCTTGAAAATGGTATTCTGAATCAAATAAATACTCTCATCTGACTTCCTCACGCGTAAATCTTTGATGTTAGTGTCATTTAATGTGTTACAATTCCAATTATTCAGCAACAGGTATTTAATGAACTATTGAACAAGAGCTTTGATTGACTGATTGTTTATTAACGTTGTACTTAGAACGAAGGACTTTTGATGACAACCTCTTTCTTTTAAACCTTGGTCAAGTGAAGAAGATGCGACCCCTTTCTCCTAACTTTTATGACATGCCAAGATGATGACCATTGCTCCTATTTAGGGGGAAAGAGGGACATTTTTGGGAACAAAAATTAAATTTCCATTCCATCTTAGCCACGTAGAAGAAGGAATAAAACATTTGTATAAGGCATGATGTCTTATCACATAATTACCTTTTGTTTTTTTAATTATTAAAAAAATACTTAACAAAAATATACACAAAATGCAATGCATCGCGACATGGTTGTGTCTCATGTACCTCGACTAACCATTTTATGAGAAATAGGGGAGATGTTACATGTGTTGTGAGGGAGAGTATTCGAGGTGGTTGAATGTGTAGATATTCATACCAGGTAAAAACAAATGTCGTGTTTTTTCAAACGAAGAGAAAATATATGTGTGTGACTCCGAGAAACGTATTTTACATTGTATATCGCTCTATCAGTGATATAATTAATTGCGTTGCTTTGAAAACTTAGTTAAATGTTATTTAGCACATTTCCATTAGAGTATTTTTTTTTTCCTTGCTTACTTTGTAATATTTTAGGGGGTTTGAGTAAACCTACTAGTTCGATTTTGGCAAATCATCATTTTTTGGTGTTTATTTTAAGCAAGTCATACTTTTATAAATTAAATTGTCTCTTCTCATTTTTGTGATTCCTTGTGAAATACCTCTATTTAATATTAATATATAAATGCTTTTATCTTCTTAAAAATCCTGTTGCGTAGTATTAATCAAAATTTCGAAAGAACAATTACACACTAGTTTTATATGTTACACAATGAAGGTATAAAATGTCAACTTTATCCAAATTCCCTCAGGAAACGTAGAAACCTTGTCATCCAGTAGCTAAATTTTAAAATTTTGCTTGTGTGTCTATCCTCCTTTTACTCTCCAAACCCTCCATTGTGTTATTATTTGTCGTCTATAAATTTTTACCTCTCCTTCAACCTCCATTTTTCTCCAATTCCCATTAGCCACTACTGACAAGATTATCTCAACAAAGAAATATATATTTTAAGATGTTCATTGAAATAGCAGAAAAATATTTAGAAGAAAGCAGAGCTAATTTATTACACACAACATCAAATTCTCTCTCAGATAGAAAATATCCCAAAATATGTAAGACTGGAAAACAAATACATCTGTTAACTCACTGTATTCTTAAAATCTGTAAGCATTTATTCCACATTCACAGTTTTTTCCCCACTTCAATAATTAAAATAAAAAGTTCATCATATATAAAAATTAAGTGGTGAATTGTAGTACTTCTCGTGTGCCTGAAAAAAATACAGGGTAGTTCAAAATGAATGTAGCGATTACAAACGGCTATAACTATTTAACGGGAAAGAATTTATCGATAAGATTAGTACAGAATGTAGACGAACTTCAGAATGTTGTATACATACGTCATAGATGTTTTATGTGATTTCCCTCGGTCACACGGACGACATCTAGGCCATGGTTGTCTAAACTATGACCGTTTGAGGGCCACATTGCAAAAAAAAAAAAAAAAAAAAAAATGCCGGGCCACACATGCAATATTTTTTCGACAAGTTGAAATAAAAATTAACTCTATGTAGTTTTATTAAAATAAATTAACATATTTTTATTATAATTCTTTTAAAATTTGAATTAGATATGTATAAGTACATATTTATTTTAAATTTGTTAAAGTTTCGTTTCATTTAGTTTAGATTTCATAAAGATGGAAAAAATTTGAATTAATGAGATGGATGAATTTGCTTTAGTTGAACAAGCAAATCGATATCGGGTTCAATAGACAAGGTAGCAATTCTTAATGCATTTTCAAAATGTTTGTCAGTGTGTGTGTGTGTGTGTGTGTGTGTGTGTGTGTGTGATCTTCGTCCTATTTTTTTTTTTTTTTTTTTTTTTTTTTTTGTTTGCCTCATTCTTGAAAATAATTGTTCACAAATATAGGTACTGCTGAAAGCAGAAGACATTAATAAAGCATGATTGTGGAAAAAAGGATATTTATCACGGGGTAGGTAATCTTTATAAAACTCCAGTAAAGAAACATTCCTAAAATTTTCTTTCAGTTGAATGTCACTTTGCAGTTCAATGTATTCCATTTGAAGATTTGAAGGCAATTTGTTTACCTATTGAGAAAATAAGATAGAAAATATGTTGAAATATACTTCATTTTTTCAAAAATTTTGAAATCTTCTTTCAAACTCTTGAATTAAATCAAAAATTAATGCAGCATATTTTGTGCAACTCACAGGTTTATGTGCAACCAAAGTACTGAAATGTGTCAAATCTTTTACTTTTTTTTTTGATTAAGCCAAAATTTCAATTTTCTTCCAAACGCTGTTATTGTTTGGAACATATTATTAATAAACTGATTTTTTCCTTAAGTCTCAAATTTAAATCATTCAAATGTTCTTTTAAGTCTACTAAAAAAGCTAAATCTGAAACCCAATCTTCGTCTTCAAATTCATTCACAGGTTTCCCTTTTGTTTCCATAAATATTTTTATTTCAGTTCTCAAATCGTAAAATCTTTTGAGCATTTTCCCCTTACTAAACCATATTACTTCTGTATAATAAATAACATCTGCAAATTCAGTGCCCATTACCTTAAGAAACTCTTCAAATTGTCTATGATTAAGTCCTTTTGCTCTTATTAAGCTAATGGTTTTTATAACAACGCTTAATACACTTTCATTTTTAAAACTTTTCCATATAAATTACCCTGATGTATATTACAATGATATGCCATCCAGATCCCCTTACAATGATTGCTGGCAGAGACGGCTTCATTATTAAACAATTTAACGAGTACTCCATTTTTACCATTGGCAGGAGCTCCATTGGCTATGATAGCTGATAAATTTTTCATAGAAAAGGAAAAATTTTCATCGAATAAATCTACAGACTTGGTTGTGTCTTTTAACGATACTAAAGCAACCATTTCTTCCGTGATATTATAATGTTCATAGATTCCTCTTATAAAAATTGCCAGTTGTACCGTATCAGAAGCGTCAGTCCATGGTTAACGAATAAAATTTAAAATTAGTACAATTGCTTTTTAAAGACTTTTCAACTGAATGAGTAAATTTAAATATTTTCAAAATTTGCATTTGGGCCGCATGCGGCCCGTGGGACAAGCATGATCTAGGCGGTAGTCCATATCACGCCAATCGTTTTGAAACATCAGATAGAAAATCGTAATATACGCCAATTCTCTTTTACAAAACTGCGTGATCGCAAAATGGATTATTATTTAAATATTTTTTTCAACTGAAAAAGAATTTTACGGTTGAGTAATATCCTGCGGCAGGCGATGGAAGCCTCAACAGATTCAATCTATAAATAAAGAGTATAGTAGGATTAATGTATCTTAAAAATATTATGTATCATCTTCGTAATTTTTGTGTGTTATTTTTCTCTCAGTACAAGCTTTCAAAATACTTCACAAAAATATCTATTAATATTTCTTTCCTGGAATTTATTGAATGAAGAGAGTTTCTAGTTCATATTTGTTCCGTTCTAAAATGAATTCATTAAAAAGATGGAAAAGACAGATAATCTGCAGAAAGAAATAAACGCATGACATAATAGATATTGCGATATTTTTTGCTCTCGTAAAATGGACTGATAAAAAGGAATAATCGAAAACGCACCTCACTCACGCTGACATTCTTCCAAATGATTTCAAACCCTCCGAAATGAAGCAAAATCATTTGCGTCATTACTTTTAAAATATACTGCGGTATCTCCTTCGCATTTAAAGGATAAACGCTGCAAAAGGGCTTTTTAAATGCGTGCATAAAACAAATTTAGCAAACAAAACGAAAAAAAAAAAAGAACACGCGCCCGCCGAAAGATGGCGCAGGCTCAGAGCAGACGATTATCTACTTTTACAAAACCTTCGCTTCGCGAACGCTTTAATTAGGGAGCGGAGGAAAGAACGAGAAATAACGTTTTGCATCACGCAATTTATCTACTGCACGCGCGCTTCCTGCAGCCAACGGGTAGCCCACCTTCCTCGCTCCCCCCCCCAAAAAAAATAATCTATCGCACAGTACTGCAGCGCCATCTATACTTCTTTTTCAGAAATAAATCCCTTTTTTTCTTTCTAGATGTAAAATTCTTTTAAAAATTATTTTAAATGTAAGAAAGAAGAAGACAATTTTTTTTTAAACCTCTTTAATGCATGTCTATCTGTACGCGTTTTCAAGGTTAATTTTTTTTTTTTTTCGATTGAAAGTACATTTTTCTTAACTCTATTTCCATATGTTGTGACGTAGTGACCCCAAGTTTAATAAAATTCTATAGATAGTGAGATGGATCACACAGTTTAGAATTTTTTTTTTTTTATTTACAATTTTAATCTCAAGTTAACAAGGCGTTTTCGTCTTCTGACATTTCGCTTTCAGATACTTATTAGTCTCGCAGTCGGATGGGCTCTTTTAGCCTCATCTCGTAACGTACAAGATCCGTAAAACTCGACAAACCCAAGTTCACTTACTCTTTTTCAATCCGTCTTTTTTAAACTTTTTCGGGCTGTCTCACATCACTTCAATTCCTCTCCGTACCTGATAGGTAAGAACATGGATTTGCACATAGCAGCCTCAGACTCTCCCCAACACCATTCGTTCTTTCCGGACAAGGTCCATCTGACTCACGTCACATTTGGAAAGTCATATGGATGAGCCCTAAATCGACATAACACTCCGACGCACAATAAATTTCTTCCTCTCACACATCTTTTCACACAGGACCATCCTTTTCACACATGTGTAGCAGGGCCTCGCGTTTAATGAAAAATTAATGGATCATTGCAGCTGATAACAGGTGTGGCCTCATATTGCTTGCTTGAGAGGAAGAAGCCTTTTACAGCGCCTTTTCGCCTAGGGTGCAGGGAAACAAAAAAAAGGGGTAGCAGACAGTTGGTAATCTAAGGAGATACGCTACAATATTTCATCTTTCATAAAATTTAAACTATTCAATTAGAAAGAAAATACAGAAGTATTTTAAAGAACTATTCCTAAAAAGAGGGAAATAATTCGGAATCTCAAAATTTACATATAACTTTCAAAATATTCCATGGAAGTTGAATTATCAGTTAATACGTTATTTGTTTATTCCGCGTAGAACTACGTAATTTTCGGAGATATGTATTGCTCTTGTAGAAAATGACACAATTTCTAACAGACCTATAAGAGGTATAATAAATACCTATAGGAAGTAATAAATATGAAGGAATACAAATATGAAGTTGCTAATTAAAGTATTCATGCATTCGTAATTATATCTAATTAAAATATCGAATTATATCGCTCACCTTTTAACTAAATGAATTCCTGACACTCTCGTTTCATTGTCAATAGTGAGAAGACAACACTCCGTTGCCAAAAAAAAAGGGAGGAGGGTTCACCTGTACCATTCTCATCGCAGTCGTATAAGAAGTACTCAAAAAGAACTACTTTACGGTGTAAATGGATCAATTAATTAACTTAACAAAATTTCGAGAATTCTCAATAGCCGAGGTCTGATTGAAAAATAATGATACTATGACATGCATTCTCTAAGTAACTAATGTGCTGTTCACTTTTTGCGTTCTGCCGATCGCTTTCCACGCGCGAGAAAATTTGGCTTAATCCATCGAAGGAAAAATACCGGTGACTTGTGTCGATACCGGGCTTTAAGAATCAGAGAGAAAGTGATGTCCCGTAAGATACTCTTCGAGAAGAGGTGAAAATGACAGGAGATCGAGTACAATGACTCATGAACCTCATCTTCACGTGAGTCGCTAGTTTTAAGCACACAAACGACCCCTGGAAGCAACAGAGCAGTGATTTCCAAACTTTTCTGGTCGCGTACCCATGGTACGAAAATAATTATAAGTATGCGTATGTCAAGTCAAAAATCAAATTACTTAATTTAAACAATAAACATGCATTTAATAAAGTTACAATTAAACATAGATAACTGTATTTTGAAAGTTCAGAAGTATCTTCTCACTAAAGAAATTACTTCTTGTTTTGTTCCCATAAAAGTACTATTATGCATGCGCTGCAAGACAGATGCATTTATGATGTTGTGTCCCAGACGCTGGTGACACGGCGACCCTGCGAGAACCACTCACTCATGTCATCTTGAAGTAGGCTAGCAAGATGACCATCATGTCCTCTTCGGCCACTTTCCCTCTGGCATATCCCACTTTGATGGTTGCTGAGACACATGCAGCTTCCAGGTACAATTGTCAAAATCAGTTAAGTAATAAACTGTTGCCAATCCAACCTCCTAGCCTAATAAGTTACATAATCACTTTCATTTTCTGTACAAGTTGCTACGCCTCAAGCTGAGGCCTACCTTTCAAACAGGAATTTACTTAGCTAGGCAAAAAAAAAAAAATTTAAACTTTATTATGATTTCTGAGATTTTTTGCCGACCTTTTCTACAAACTCTAGAATTTCATGAGTCCAGAGATCCGAGAGATTTAATAATCAAGCAGAAAAAGAAAAATTTAAGAATCAATCAAGGATTAAGGATTTATTCAAGGAGAAAAACAGTTGCAATAACCTGTAAGATATAACTGACAAGCCTTCGACAGTGAAAAAATGAGCTTATTTTGCTCTAAATTTAAATAATCCTTACTTTTATTAATTAAAAGCGATGTGTTTGGGGACGGCATCATATTTTTTTATTATATTCTTTACATAAAACGATATATATGTATAGATATCTCTATACACATATATCGGTTTATGTAATGAATAATTTTTATATATGAATAACACATTTATATATATATATATATATGAATAATTATAAGCTATTAATAATTTTTAGCTATATTTACATTTGATCATGGATTTAATTGAAGTACATAAAGTCCGCTGCTTTTCTAATTTACTAAGTATTTATAAGCAAATGGTGTGACATAACTATTTTTCGAAATTCAAATTTAGCAGATTTTAAATTTCATTAATTCTCCTTAATTGTTATACAAGTATTGTGTTACTCCTTAAAGTTGTGAATGCTTACTAGAAAAAAATTATGCTCACTCTACAGAAAATAGCCCCATTTTATAATGAGAAAAATTTCAGCTCTATAGAAGGAGTAGATTTTGAGGGAAGTACGGTAGAACCCTTAAAACATACATTTTTAGAAAAACGTAACTAAATATATATATTTCTTTATGACGACACACACATTTGTTAACAAGTTTAAAATTCAATTTTCTAGTTCTTTTCATCGAATTGTCACAAATATTAAACCTCTGAAGTACCCTCTATTTTTTTAAAATTAAAAAACAAAAACAAAATGCCAAATGAGAAGCATGTACCTTAAAAAAATCTAATGAATTTCAATCGAAGGGTTGATAACACATTTCGCCACCATTTTCCTAAGGACCACAGATTTGTCGTCCCTCTGTATTATCTTAGTATTAATAACGTCAATAAAATCCAACATAAATCAATCTCAAAGGAATAGGATTTCTATTTCCAATAACGGGGAATTCGATCCCCCCCCCCACTCTAAGATAAGGGATTGACGTCGAAACGACGTCACTGCGATTTTCATCTGCATTCCTAGTTCTAATCCCATCGATGAAGAGGGACAAAGAAAGAACGTTTATCATGTGGTTACAAGGATGTTATCGGCTGGTGTGTTCGTACACCAGATTCAAGTTGACACTGCTTCGATAGCAGAGCGTGGATTTGCTTTGAAGAGGATTACACAGACAATATGAAAGACGTAGAATCAATATTCCTTTTTCGTTATTCCTATGAGACAGAAAAAAGTTTAATACTTAGAAATATATTGTTATGGATATTTTTTTTTGTTATATCCCGCATTTTTTATGTAAATAAAATTTTTATATAAAATGATATAAATTTGTATATAAAACATTAAATCTTTTTTTGTAATGCCATTTTATGATGGTCCCACACAACCACGTGTTATTATTGAAAGTCAGGTTGACATCAGTTTCGTATTGGTTGTACATTTCCCTTTTAAATTCAAAAATTACGAAACTTTATGTTGGTATATTAAGATTTACGAAGGTAAAATTTTGATAAGAAACTATGAAAATTTAGATTTAGAAGAATATTCATAACCGTTTTATTAAAATTTATAATATTAATGGATTCAATCAATAATGGTCTCATAACTAATGGTTTTGTTGAAGTCAAAGTTGCTATTCGTCTCATGTTTGTTGAACTTGTGCGCACAATTTCAAATTTAATAGTAACGTAGTCATATGCTGGCACATTAAGATTTTTGATGATAAAATATTGATAAAAGATGTTAAATTAGTTTTATACTTTTCTTGCCATTAAAATTGCAATACCAGGAAGGAATGATCTCATCAACGACAAAATTACATGAAAGGAAGAAGTTAGGATATGCAAATGATTAGTATTTCAGTGCATTTAGGTGATGCAGGAGGGAGAAGCACTGAAGCACTTCATAAAAGAAAAGTTGTGCAGTGGATTTCTCATTCGCAAAGCGCTTTGAAAGGTCGGAGCTTGCTCAGAATATCGTGTTATGCCTCGAATAATAATAAGAAATGCTTACCAGCAAGTATCGGAATTCGATAGAGGCAGGATCGTTGCCTATCGAGAATGTAAATTATCGTTCCGTGATATCGTCCATCGCACTGGTCAAAATCCTGCCATGAAATGGAATCAATGGGTTGTTATGCGAATATGGAATCAATGGATTGCTGATAATGGAACGGCATGCAGCCTTTCCGCGTCCTCCCATGACTAACGACCAAGAGGACAGACATATTGTGAGATCGGCCCTGCAAAACCGTATAACCACATCACGGACCATTAGTTAGGAAATGGGTATGTTTGCAATACGTCCAGTATTCGCTCGTATGGTTCGACGACGTTTGCAGCAGGGTGGACTATCAACGCGGCGACCACTACTTTTATCTTTTGAAAATGCTGCATAGAGAGAGATGGTGACTCTGGTGGGTGGGTCGAACGACAACGCTGGATACAGGAGTGACACAATATCGTCTTTTCAGATGAGTCCAGGTTCTGCGTGTAGTATTCTGAAGGCCGTATACGTGTCTCAAGGTTCCATCGCTTGCTTGCATTCGATATCAGCATAGGGGCCCTGCACCTGGTGTAATAATTTGGGCAGCCGTTGGGTACACGACACGCACATCTCTAGTTCTGATCTACAGTAATTTGAACTCAGATCTGTACATTTATGACATTTTACGTTCAGTGGTTGTGCCCTATCTTCGAGGCATTCTAAACGCCATCTTCCCAGAAGATAATGCAAAACCTCCTGTTGCACGGCATGTTCTGACCCTTCTCGATACACAGGACATTTTATTGTTGCCCTGGCCAGCGTGTTCTCCAGATCTGTCATCCACTGAAAACATCTGGAAATTGGTTTCTGAGAGGCTGGCCGCCACCCCTCTCCATATAATACGGTTGATAAAGTGTGACATAGACATGAAGCAGCATGGAATGAGTTGCCCGTTTCTGACATCCTAGGCCTGTTCGACTCCATGCCTAACCGGGTAAGGGCCGTTTTAGCTGCCACAAATGGCAGTTGTTTCCACAAATATCTCCCCCTGTAAACCCCTAAACTGCTTGCAAATTTAATCAATTTGTCTTCCTACCATACTAGTTACGTAAAATAAATAACTTTTTTGTACTTGATTTCCTTCATGGTGTTGCAATTTTAATGACCAGTAGTGTATTAAAATTTATAACGTTAATGGATTCAATCCTGACGGATCAATTCTAACTGATAGTTCAATACTTGCTATTTTTTATTTGAATTTTATTTTCGCTTTTTTTCAATTTCTTTATAGTTTTTATTCATATGTATTTTGTAAGAAATTACTTTGTGTCATGTCACTAAACAGCGCCATCAACGAAATATTTATCTTTCGCGTGATTGCAACATTTTTTAAAACAAAATTTGAAGGTATAGTGGAATTAGCAGTTGCTATGTTTCGCATACAAGTAAATGTTAGGCGCAACTAGCTGCTGGAACTTTTTTAACGCTTTCTTCATAAAATAAAATAGTTACCTTTTTGTTCGAAAATTTTTCGTCTTGTGCCGATTATCAGCCTTGCACTGTTAATTGAAGATACCTCCAACATGAGTTTTTCTTTCAGCTTAGTTAGCAACTCAAAAATCACGATTAGTTTCATAAGTGGCTAAGACGCATGAGTTAAACAAACGCGCCATCTCAACTAAAGACTACCTGAAACATTAATGGAAACGTTTTAAACGACACTCTGTGAAATAGAGGATGAGTAACAATAGTAATCATAGCTGAAAAGCAAATTTCTCTAAACATTGCTAAGAAAGTATATTGACAGCAAAACACTTTCCTTCCTACAAAAAGTTATTTTCTCGCAATGACAGAAACAAAAGCGCTTAGCCGACCAGGAAATTCCTACTGGGATCAGTTGTCTAAGGTGCATGTCTGCTGACCCGTAAATAGATAGCTCATACCTTCCCCAAAGAAAACAACCATTAATATACAATGATCAAATTTCTAAATAAGTCTATAAATATCAGTTTTTGAAATAGTTCATTCCAGATGCAGTAAGCGCTCTTTAATCCGGTACACTCAGAACAGCGCCCATGCCACATTAGCGATTTTTTCGGATTATCGAGCGTCAATTCAGTTTTAATGGGGTTATGAAAGATAAATCACTCTTGATAAAATTTAAGCCATTGAAACTCGTGATCAGTATGTTAACGCACATTTTGAATATGTGTAGATGATATAAATACTCGACAAAGTGTTTCTTCTCATTCTAGCAACCACGAAAAAATTAAATTCAAACATTAAATATTAATTTTAATTGAATTTTTTGAATTGATTAGACAAATTGAAAATTACCGAGTTGATAGAGTACAGTGTACGAAAAAATCAATAAAGTTAAAACAAGGTATGAAAAGCTATTCTAGTCACCTGATTATATTTATTATAATTATTAAGTTGAAGATCAAGACCCGACTGAGAGAGCAATCACTAATGGTCCCTTGAAAAATGGAGAGAATTTTTGATGTGATTGCATATTTTTGCAAAAACCGCTGAGTGTAGCGTGCAGTAAATGCAGTTCCTCTATCTGATAAATATATACTAGGCGGCCCGTATCGAAGTATGCTGTTGTGATAGAGAGCCTCGTTCACTGTATATGCGGCGAGATATGTGGATGGCGTTGCAATCACGTTGCGTGTGGCATAGTCAATCAGGACAAGCCTGTTGATATTCTCAGCTGTGGCTTGTGGTAAGTATATGATGTGATCCGCGGACACAATTTCCCACAGTGTGGTTAAAATCGGCAATTGTTGCAATAAGTCATAGGCATTTGCAGAACGGTAGTTAACAATTTGACACTTGTGACCACTTCGAACTTATGTTTTACAGTCTTTTCACATCCTTGGCCACCGATAGATTTGCTGTAAATTGTAAAGTGTTTTTTTTTTTTTGCCATCCATATGTCCAACATCATCGTGGCAAGCAACAAAAATTTGGAATCGCATTGCTTTTGAAATCACAACTACAGATTTCAATCAATTGTTCTGTAACTGCCCAAGCGTATTGTTATCAAAGTTGTAATTACGTATAATTGTTACTGTCTTTTTACTGGGTATTTCCTCTTTGAGCAAACGAAAAATATACTGACAGAAGTCATCTCCATTTGCTTTGCCTAAATTTTTGATTCATGGCATGCTGTAACTGTTGAACAAACAGGGGAAGTTGGGAAGTGTGAAAGATGATCAGGGATAACATTTTGCTTTCCCGGTCGATGCACAATTGTAAAATCAAATTGAGCTAAATCTACCAAATATCGGGTACACTTAGGATTGATTGCAGATTTCGCTAAAACATATGCAGTGGTATAGTTGTATGTGATAAGTTCGAACTTGTGACCAAGCAGATAAAGGCGAAATGTTTCAGTAAGTGCCCAGTGTATGGCAGTCCTTTCTAGTTCATTGTTGTGGTAGCTTGTTTCACTATCTTAAAGTGCGGGATGCATTTTCGATGACACGACGTTTTTCGTTCTGATACTGAGATATAACTGCTCTTAGTCCAGAATACAATGTGTCAGTTTCTACGAAAATTGGCAGGCCTTGTTTGAAATATGCAAGAATTGGAGAGGTAGTAATTATAGTTTTAAAAGTCTCAAATATGCGTTTTTGGTCATCTATTAAAATAATGGCAGCGTTGCAGGTCTTCTTTTACAATTTCTTGAGAGAATTTGAAAGAAGTTTCTTAATAACAGCATAATTACGAGTATGCTTTCTGAATTAATTGGCAAATCTAAGAAACTTCGATCTTCCTTAATTGATTTGAGAGTCGAATTACGTTTGATTAATGATGTACGCTCTGGATTATGGCGTTCACCATCTTGAGAGAGAATTCGACCAAAAAGGGAAATTTCTGATACTGCAAGCTGCGATTTTCTTGAAGTTAGTTTGAATCTAACGTTGTGAGTTGTTCAAAAATTTTGTAAAGCATTTTCAAATGGTTACTAAAGTCATCATGTGAAGAAATATCATCAATGTATGTATTAACATTGTGCGGTGCTAGGTGATTGTAAACTAATTTAATCACTCTTGTCATTGTAGATGGGCCATTGGTGACACCAAAAGGCATTCGCAGAAATTCAAAATGTACATCAGGCGTGACAAAACCTGGTTTGTAAATGTCAGTATCTTATGCGAATAGTATTAAAAACAGATTTTATATCCATTTTAGAATTATATCGCTCACCTGTGTTTAATAACATCCTCCTTCTGGTCGATTGGGCGTCGATCGATCTTCGTGAGGGTATTAATAGTGAGTGAAAAATCCACAATAATTCGTCTTGGGGTGCTTTCATGGAAGGATTGGTCTACGCAAGAGCGGCGTAAAGTGAGTTGAAAGGGCGACAAATTCCTTTTTTTAACCATTTCGGAATATAAATATTTAGAAACTGGCGAACAGACTTTGAAAGATGATTTTGTCGATATCTAATGGGTTCGTTGTGTTCTAATACTATTTTAAATTTTACGTATGGACATAATCCAGTGTTATCATCAGGATAAAATACGTCAGAAAATTTTCAAATTACCGTATCAAGTTGAGTTTGTTGCTTCACAGAAAATTTTTCAGATTTAAGAACGGGTTATTTTTGAAACGGAAGTGAAATTGATGTTGTTTCGCCAGAAACAACATCGTCCAGTGGTGGTAGTGAAAGTTTCTTGATAGTGAGACAATTTATGCTAAATTTCGCTACATACATATATTGGTGCAAATGAGGTGAGCATGATGTAGAAATACATAATGATCCATTAGGATCTTAAGTGCACCTAGCTTGGATTTGTTGTTTCCAATCAAAGCCCAAATAAGTGGAAATAGAATCTGGGCACATATTCCAACTTTAGGTATCAAATATTCAATATTACCAATATTAATGCTCAAGGAAATCCAACCGATGGTCTTTATTTCGTGGTCGACAACTGAAAACTGTCCATCAGTCCATGGGTGAAAAACAACAAATGGAACATAGGATTGTTGAATAATGGTAATGTCAACACAGGGATAACAGAGGGCGCGAATTTCAGTATCATTATTAACAGGGACAGGTATTAATTGTAGCTTATTCGTATGAGTTTAAATATAATTTATAGAATTACTATTATTCGTATTTTTAAGCTTAGATCTTGCATTTGTTGAGTTGCGATTGGTGTTGTGGTGAGAATCCCAAAAATTTGAACTAGTAGGGCTGCGTGGTGTGTTGTAATGAGAACTAGTTGAGCTGCTAGTAGACGGAATATTCATTTGGTTGTCTTGAATTTGTCGTGATGTATTTCTTGTTGGGGCCATAGGTGATCCTCGTTCAGGTGGCGGTAAAATGCTCATAAATTAAGTATGACCTTTGTATCCACATCGCCAACAAGTACTGTTTCGAACGTCGTCAGTTGCGGGATTGTATTTACGACGCCGTTCGTCAAATGTATTAAAAGATCTCGATTGAGATTTCAGGGATTTGTATGGCTTATTCTCTTGTTTTGTACTTCGAATTGTATCAAGCGCTGTTGCTCTGTCGATCAATTCTTCAACTGTGATAGAATTCTGAGTAGCTAAAGCAATTTGCCTCTTTCTTCTGTAACGTCACCAATGATCATAGTAATACGATCAAGTTGCGGTATGGTAAAAGAGGATTTTTCCAGAAGAACATCTTTTGCATAAATATAATTATCTAATGTCTCGCTATGCTTCAATTTTCGTCCACTCTAGAGGGCTCAAAATTTTTGCATTGTGATACACCTTCTAAACCTCAATGCGAGAGCAGTTTTCCAAGCAGTCCAGTTGTTATAATTTTCTCCCGTAGTTATTTACCAACTTATTGCTGATCCAGAGAGGCGAGAAATAACATTTGTTCACTTAAGTTCATCTGACCAGTTTACTAATATTTAAATTCTGTCGACCTGTATAAGCCATTCAAGAGTATTGTCAATCACATCTTTTTTAAACATTTGAATTGAATTTGCCGTATCATTGGTGAACGTGATTTGAATAACATTTGACATATTTAAATGTTTATCTAACAATATTTTTTGCGTCTCCATCAATGTAGCGAGAATTGTAGTAACATCTGAATCAATTTGAGAAGGAGGGGGATGTGGGAGGAAGAGAAGGATAAGAACAATTCCACTTGTTTGCGTACAGTTTCAATTTCATTCCACAATTCTGTTTTATCAGGAAGTTATTCATGGAGATTTTCATTATCATTTTGCTACTACATACGAAGACTAACAGGTCAATTGAAAAGTCCCCGGCCTATCATAGTAAAACACATTTTTTTTTTTTTTGGCAAAATTAGTTTTTTTTACTCAACATAATCCCATTCAAGGGTGATACATTGATTATAGCGATCCTCCAACTTTTCGATACCATTTTTGTAGTACGATTTGTTCTTTGCTTCAAAATAGGTCTCAGTTTCGGCAATCACCTCTTCCTTCGACGAAAATTTCTTCCCAGCGAGCATTCTTTTGAGATCTGAGAACAGGAAATAATCTCTGGGGGCCAGATCTGGAGAATACGGTGGATGAGGAAGCAATTCGAAGCCCAATTCATGGATTTTTGCCATCGTTTTCACTGACTTGTGACACGGTGCATTGTCTTGGTGAAGCAGCACTTTCTTTTTCTTCAAATGCGGCCGTTTTTCGGCGATTTCGTCCTTCAAACGGTCCAATAACGCTATGTAATAGTCGCTGTTGATGGTCCTTCCTTTTTCAAGGTAGTCAATGAAAATTATTCCATGCGCATCCCAAAATACAGACGCCATAACCTTACCAGCCGCCTGTTGCGTTTTCCCACGCTTTGGAGCGGGTTCATCGTGTGCAGTCCACTCGGGTGACTGTCGATTGGACTTCGGAGTGAAATGATGGAGCCATGTTTCATCCATTGTCACATATCGACGCAAAAACTCGGGTTTATTACGCTTGATCATCTTCAAATACTGCTCCGAATCATCAACTCGGCGTTGTTTTTGGTCAAAAGTGAGCTCGCGCAGCACCCACTTTGCACAGAGCTTTCTCATACCCAAATATTCGTGAATGATATGATGTACACGTTCAGTTGATATCTTTAGAGTGTCTGCTATTTCATTCAATTTCAATTTACGGTCATTCAAAATCATTTTGTGTATTTTTTTAATGTTTTCGTCGGTAACAACCTCTTTTGGGCGTCCACTGCGTTCACCGTCTTCGGTGCTCATTTCACCACGTCTAAACTTAGCATACCAATCCTTGATGGTTGATTTTCCTGGGACTGTGTCCGGAAACTCGGCATCAAGCCAAGTTTTTGCTTCAACTGCATTTTTTCCCTTCAAGAAGCAATATTTTGTCAACACGCGAAATTCCTTTTTATCCATTTTTTTCACAATAACAAAAGTTGCTTCACTCAAAATGCTGTAATTCACAAACTAATGACCCGACAGCTGTAAAATTTATACACGCGTCTTTTGAGGGTTAGGGCTAACTAAAAAACATATGGATTTAATTCTAGTAGCGCCATCTATGTGTCAGGCCGGGGACTTTTCAATTGACCTGTTATTTAATTCATCTAAGGTTCCATCTTCATTTCTTTTATTATTATCCTCAATAATGCGCAAAATTAAATCATTTTTATATTTCCAGTGGTTGAAAGTTTTCTAAAACGTTATTCCATTTTCAATTGAGCCACCGTTAAATGTCTAAGCGGTTGCACTTCGGAAGAATTCAAAACAATATCAGCGTATGTTGACATTTTTGTTGTTTAATCAGAGCTTTCTTAGCGAGAAGCGTAGTTGAATCAAATGATTCGAAACGGTTTTCGGCGTTTTTGGCGAAAGAGAGACAAAAAGTATTTTTTTCAACGGAATTTTAATATTACAAATTCTACAAAAAATAATGAAATTTTCCTCAAAATAAAATTAGCTAGGCGAAGTGTAAACGTACGATGATTATTTTTTCATATTTCTTCGTAATTAAATCCATTAGACTTACACGCCAATGTTTCGGAAGCTTTCAACTAAAAAGTGGCGTCGTTAATTCGTAGCTAGTAACCACTTAGCCGTTACCACATATTTCATATAAAACTAGAAATAATTGCATTAAATATAATTTTGAACCTTATAATTTTGTTTGTAATATTTCTCCCACGTTAGAACACTTTTTTGTAATATGTGAACTAGAGTTACAATTATAGCAATCACATTTTCAAAAAGTATTGATTTTCATTTATAGCTTGATTTTTCCTTAACTGCGGAGTAATATATTCAATTATTTTATGACTTCCATCGAAATGAGCCGGCTTTTTCTCAAATTTTATTTCTTCAAAATATGTACCTTTTGCGGCAAAATAAATAACACTATCTTTCGTCAACTTATCAGGCAACAGCCAAAATTCTTCTTATCGTACTGCAATATGAGTTGAAAGATCATCGTTCAGTTTCGAAAAATTTATCTGATATTAATAAATTAACAAGTGAATCGAAATCACGAATTCAACAATAGTTCATTCAACAGGATATTAAACTAGAAGCAAACTGTTGATGTGTTTCACCGGGAAGTCTAAGCTTCTTAAAAATTTCATGCAAATGGTTCATGCTTTTTTAATATGAAAGGTTTAATTTTATCAAAACCTGCTAGATCTTCTTCACATACAAAAAAAATAGGAATATTAGCAGCCCTGTCGCCAATTAATTTCAACAATATTTCAGATTTATATTTCTCACTTACATTTTTGTGCTCTCTCTAAGGATTCAAGAAATAGGTTCGCAGTCTCGTTTTCCTTTGGCACTGGAATTGGCAAAATTTGAATCGCTTTCATAGGTCTTATCTAACGATACCGTTTCCCCTGTAATTGTGAGAAGAATGTTCCGTCTGTAGTTGCAAACGTAATCGGTTGCATTCTTCTCCGTTTTTTCTCTCTCAGCAGCCGCAAAGAATTCTGTAACAAATTCGATGTCATTCACTTACTCCTTATATTTTATTAATAAATCTTGTAATTCATATACCTTTAAGCTAGAATCGACCCCAATATCTTCTAAAACTGTGAGTAAACCTATTTTAGTAACGCCTTTAAACATTTAATAATAGTTTCAAAGTAACTACTTCTGCACAATATTAAATAAAAATAAAATTCTCACCTTTATTTTAAAAATCCAGTTGAATATTTTAGCCCATGGAACCCAACTCTGGTTTGAAGTTTTGGAGAGCGTGCTATCGTCTTTTCTGGCTGAGGGAGTATTCACACACGTGATCTCTTGATTACATTTTTATTTACGAAACACAACAACTAAAATTATACACAAAATATTATGTGCAATGCCAAATGATTTACCTTAGCCTTCAACAACCTTTCTGAGATATCTCTCGAGATATCTGACTCATTTACTATTATAACTCAATTTCTCATAGGCATCCTACTTAGTCTTACAAACCCGCCGCCACACACTCAATCATTATTTCGTCTTCTTCTTTATCTCTACACTTCTATATCTTCTAGGAGCACTGGTCATTTCAGTTCTAGAGATTGGTGGGTTGGTGGCGTGACACTATACATAAAATAAACAATCCTCTGTAAATTTGTTTAAAATTGGTCTTTTTTTTCATTCCACATGTTTGGTTTGTATACCTCATATGATTTCAAAAGTTTCCTCGTAAGAATTTACCACTGTGACCAAGAAATTATGATTTCGTGATCATCACCGACTTTACATCAATCGAGTCGTCGGTTCGTTCGTATCCTGATGTAGGTAAAGATCATCGTGTAGCGGACTGATTCCCGTTAAATTTATATCTGGACTCATAGTGCTCTCATTGGCATGGAATGGAAGATAGTGAAGCGAGGTGCCACTCAGGTGTCATCCTCGTCTCTTGATCATGGTCCAAAATTATGAGATAAGTTGTATCCCTGTCTGGTGTCTGAAGTGAAAATGGATTTTTGGAGAGTTCAAATCAATTTTTCGAGGTTTTTTCCGAATGTTTATAATTGCATACTTTTTGACGTACAATTATAAGCAAAATTATAAACAACATGGATATATATCGTTTTTTTAACACATTGTTTTGATGCGCGAGTTTGTGGACTTTTTTTAATGTTACATTTTTTCTGAAATTTCTTTTTTATTTCCTTAAAATATTTATGTTGGGTTTGAATAGAGTGAACTATTTTTATACATATTATTTTTTAAGAGCATCTACGTTTGTATTACGCCCGCTTTTCCAAACTGGCTTTCGGCAGACGAAAACGAGAAGCGATGATGGATCTCATTTAAATGCTGAGTACATTAAGACCGATTATTTTGTTGTGTACATCAAGAACAATTATTATGCTGTGTTGTCTACGTGAACCTGTTTTATATTCTTCTATTTATGTATGAATAAGTGTGTTCGTCCAAAAACCACGACTAATCCATCTGATTTAAAAACAACAATTTTATTTTACATCGCTTTGAGATCTTGTTTGGATTTTTACGGAGATAGTATTTTCGCTTTTGGAAATATTTATTGACGGCGGAAGTGATCGTACGACCTTGATTGATTCCGACTACCAATACTAAATCAGAAGAAAACGCCTTCTGTCCGTTTTTGCAGTGCCTTGCAAGCCATTAGTGCATGGAATAGATGTAAAAACGTTTCCATTTTTATCGTCGTCGTTGTAGAAAGCAGGATCGTTCTCTCTTGCGAAAACATTTATGATCAGTATTTTATGGCAAAGTATTTGTTATAGATTTTTGTCTAAGGTATTATATGTCATTATGTATTGTTTTTCAGCAGATTCTAGGCTATCTCGTCGATCCCTTTGAGCGAGTAAGGTAAGTATGGTGCAAGATTCAAATCTGGATATGATGCGATCTCTTCTAGAACTGGGTGGGGATTTCCCATTTTCAATGGAATCGATGTAGTGGATCTCTTTCAAGTTGATTCTTGTGGATGAATTAGTCTCGCGTTGTATTGAATCAGCGGAGAATCTTTTCAGGTGTCGCCTTTAGATCGAATTTACATGATGCTTCTACCAGCGACGTTTTTAATATATTAAAAAACCAGTCATGACTTAAATAAATATTGCTAAGGAAAAAAAACTTAACGTTAGTGGTCTCCCTTAAATCTGGACCTCAATTAAGACAGTGGGATTCATGCGAAAGAAACATTTCTGTCCCCCATGACCTTATAGAGCCCTGGGAACCATCCCTGCCTCAGATGTTTTGCAGATTCATTTCCGGTTAAGGTACTCAATGGTTCAGCTATCCAACCAAAAGAAAGGATTATGTCCCGTGGTTTTGGAAGAACCTTGGCCAATTTCATTTCACAAAAAGAGAGAGCAAAAAATGTTCGGTTAGAATGTCGTGTTCGAGGACATTGTAGTACTTCTTCTAGCGTACGACTACCACCAAAAATCTCTTATTTGCATAGCAAATGTAAGTTTGTAAAGCACTTTATCTTTTTGTAAATATTAACTTTAATTTTTAAATTAATTACGAAAAATTAGTGTAAATAGTACTCTCTAAGTATCCTTTCATTTAACTAACGTAACGTACGCAAATGCAGCACCCAAAAATAGCAGTGATATTTTATTCAGTAATGAAAATATACATTCGAATTTTTTTTATTTAAGAATACTTTTGGAAAAAAAGACTGATTAAACATAAAATAAATGTATACTGTATGGGTTTGACAAAATATTTAATAAACAAACACATTATTTTTCCTTCAACTTTTTTAATATATAACTTTAATTACTCATGTGCTCTGCAAAAAACATTAGTCAAACTGTTTACCCTCAGCATAGGAAACTCCTATTTGTATGAGGAAACTTCATTATATTTTGTAATATCTTTCGTTAAGTCACTAGTTAAAGGCTTTCAACTCTCGATCCGAGCGCTTTAATCTCAGGTTGCATTTCTACTTTCTGAGAGTGGTGGGAAGAGTGGGGTTACAGAAACAAGATATCTTCCGAGGTTGGACCATCATGGTAATAAAATCGAGTCGAAATTAGGACATTTCACCGCACTTGCACCATTGTTCCGGTACAGATTTCGGGGATCACCGTAATGAGGATGGTTAAGCGGCAACACAATTTTTAATCGTTCTGATGGAAAGTCCTGGATATTTAAAGACGGGAGGTGTTTTGGATCGATGTTATGTTAATTCGAATAAGTGGAAACGGGTTTGTGCAATATTCTAGGTCATATTGAAATGAAGAGAGCCTACGATATTTGGAGGAAGGTAGATATTTTGGGCGAGCGAGAAGAAATTTTTTAATAAAGTAATAATAATATGTTGCTAAACTAGCGTTCCTAACTTAATTATGTGGCTTCAAATCAAAGGGAAAAATAAACAACAAAATATTTCCTTTTGCGTTGGTATACACGAGGAGGATTCCAAAAGTACTTGATGGCCGCTACCGCGGACTCGCAGCCGGCAGATTTCGTCGAGTCGTAGGTTTGAGCTTTGATGCCACTGAAGACCCACCGTGTAGCCAGGGCATTTTAAATATGACGTGGATCAAAGTCCTCCCGTTGGCGTGGTGTGGAAGTTAAGAGAGGGAGTGTCATCTCAGCTATCATCCTCGTCACTTGACAGGGGCTCAAAATTACGTCGCCAGTAGTCCTTATGCACACAGCAAGATGCATAAACCGTATGCAAATAATCAGTGTTTTGGAACTAGCCACGAAACTAATCATAGGTGTCGGGACAAGAATTGTTCCATGTTAAAAAACTTTTATTTTTAGTCATACAAATTTTGGTCTGTAATATGCTCTCATTTGTTCCTATACTGACTTCAGCCATTAGTTCTCTTGCTTCTTTTCGCACCTATAGCTGATCAAATAAATATTTTGCAATTGAATGTTAATCGCTCGCGGGCTGTGCATCTCTAGGTCTTTGTGGTAGCTTCGGAAATCGGATCCGACCTTCTGCTTATCCAAGATCCATACCTTAACTTTAATAATCCTTTAAGCTCTTCCGCTCAGTATTTCCCTTTAAAAATAAGTGTCTTACTGTTTGTTTTAATAAATTAATTTACCACAAATTCTACACAAAAACCAATCATTCGATAGGAGTTTTACTGAAACTTAAATAATTTTCTATTTTATAAATAAACTTATATTTTCCTTCCCATGATGATTTTGATATTTTGTTAAAGGAACTTTCTTCTTATAAAATTTCGAATCATAGTTGTCTCCTGACCGGGGATTTCAATATGAGGTCTCCCATCTGGGGGTGTAACTTCGCTGATACCCGTATCTTCTCGTCGATTTCGCCTTACAACACGATCTTCTTGTCAGAATTGGGTCCTACTTTTGAGGCTCATTCAGGTAAGGGCAACCTAGATATTTCTTTGATTTCTAATAGTATTCTTTATTTGGTGGCAGGTTCTTTGTATACAATCTTTGTATACAATTTTCCTATTTCCCAAATAATTTTAAAATGCAAAATTGAAACTCCTTAAACCTTGTAAGGACCCGTCATTCGTTAAATCGTATTGACCAAATTGTTTGTTACCAACCTTGAATTGTTGAGCGTGTTTTTATGAATAGATTATATCTCTGGGTTCATCAAAATAATATTATTCATCCACTTCAATTTGGGATTAAAGAAAATTTCAGCTGTGATGACGCAATTTTCCATTTGGTTTGTATATCAAACGCAAAAGATCTACAGAACATGTTGCTGTTCTCTTATCGATATCAAGGGCGACAATATAAATTGGTCTATTCTTTTAAAATTCTTAGAAATCTTCATTTTCCAATCTGTTTCCAAAAGTTCATTTATTCTTACGTAATAAATTGACGCATTACTTTTTCTAATACTAATTTTACGACAAAGCATCTAATTATACAAGGTTTGCAATCTAATTACGTAAAGCATCTAATTATACAGGGTTTGGTGCTTGCACCCGCCACCCGCTCAGTGGAATTTATATTTTAATTTTATTGTGGATATTAGTTGCGAAACCTTTTTAGTTCAAGCTTTTAAGGATGATATAGTAGTTATTTCCTCCGGAAATTCTAGAAGAGTCCTGGAGCATAACACCAATATTTTAATTAATCTTATTAGCATCTAGCACTGTTGGAGATTTCGATTGAGAAAACCGCTTCCGTTGTATTTAGATATGCATCAATCCATAACAAGGGAGTTCGAGGTGGCAACGTCTTTAGTCGAAATTTTCAAACTGTACAGTTCCTGCATTAAAATTTGTAAATTTTATGAACATTTAGGTATTCTGATTGATTGCTGTTTCTTCTGGAGTCCCTAAATTAATTTTATTAAAGAAAATATTTATATTCTCTCATTAAAATTTAATATAGTTTCTTTCGGTGATTTCAATTATAAAACTTGTAAATTATGGTATTTATCCATTATAGTACCGTAATAGTCAATGGTGCCGGAATCTGAAGTGGTGCTCTAACCTCCTCTCAAATTACAAGTTAAACTCCTTTCACAGAATTTATCTTTTAAAAATTTCCAAGGCCAGTGGGACCTCTCTATCTGCTGCTTTGCTGGTAATTGCGGTGATCTATCCTCTTCTCCTTATCCTAAAATTTCATTTTCTTAAATATCAAATTTGGAAGCCACATAAATCAAATTTTTTCAATCTATTAATTATATTCTATTCAACTCATATATTTCCGAGAGCTATTCAGGAAGAATAGCTCTCGGAATCTGAATTTTTATTCTTCTTTTCTTAACAAATTTTGGGGCACTCTGAGTGGAAGATTTATACCGACGGATCTAGGATCGGGTCTGAAATCGGATTCGCTGTGCGTGTCTTCCATCGGGATGTCCTAAATAGGGTCTACATGTTTAAAGTGAATTTTTATAATTCAGTTTTCCAGGCTGAACTTTGGGCATTCGAATTTGCCGTATTGTTGGCTTCTTTCATAGCTTAAAAGTTACAATTTATTCCGACAGTTTATTATCAATATTGCTGCTTCAGAGTACTAGAAATGAATCGGCTTTTATTAATATCAGTATAGAAAAATGAGTAACTTATTCTGATTTTTACAACCTATATTGGGTTCCGGCTCAAGTTGGAGACAACGAAACTGCAGATTCATTTGCAAAACTCGTTGTGACTGATTGTGAGGGAGTGAATGTCCCTCGATCTCATATTGTTAAGATTTTAAAAAAATAAGCTTCTTTCTGACTGGGATGTCTAGTGGTCAACTTGTAATATGAGTATTCGGGTTCAGTCCTATATTCAAAGACCAAATCTGAATTTTTATTCCAATTCAGTTTTTATTACTCGCTTCTAAACTGGTCTTGAAAAACAAATTCGTTTGTTATTTAAATCGTTTCTAATTGAAAAAAAATCCAAATTCATGTTCCTGTGGCTCTGTTGGAGATTCTGATTTTCTCTTACCCTTTTACGAAAAGTTTTTCTTTAAATTTTCCTGTTGTTGAAGTGAACCTATTTGGCTGGAGTTCGTGTGTGAAAATCATGGCTTTCATTTCATGCTTAGTATTCTTACGACTCCTAAAATTTCCCAACAACTTCATAAATGTTTGGTTACATTTCAAAATTTACAATTTTTCATATTATGTGCTTTTAATAGAGTAACCTTGTTTGTATATATATAATTTTGTCTAGTGCTTCATTTATGAATATTCCTTTCTTTTGTGTATACTCTGTCGCCGGAAGTTTGTCTGCCGGCTGAGTGATTGAATCGTTATATCAACACATCAATATCCAGTATTACCAAGAAATCGTGACATCAATGGGGTGAAAACTGAAATGCATTTCAAGAAAGAAAAGAAAAGGGAGAAATTGGAAGTATTAGAACGATGATGTCAAATATGAACGTCGTTAGAACTATGACTCATCTGTAAACAAATTGCTTGATTATGCTATCTTTTGATTTTTGGGATTATGTTTTATTCATTTGTTCTTTGCTCCAAAATTTACTGTTTTTGTTACTCTATTGTAAAAAATTGTAAAACATTTTTCTTTTTGCCAATAAATGTTGAGTGCGGGGGTGATTGTCTCCCGGGGGGTTCGGTTTGTAGCTCTAAGCTCTTTGAGTGAGTTTCCCTTAGGCATTCTGCTAATAGCCCTCGTGTTCCTTCAAGCGCAACATCAACCAACCAATCAAAAAGTACCTGTGAAATACTACAGATGTCGTAGTAAGGCAAATAGGTGTTACCTTTATGTGCTACCATCTATTAAATGGAGCTAAAACAAAGGTGACACTGAATCGTAAATGAGTGTTGATTTCATGCCGAATTATCTACATCGATGAGACCTGGATTCATCATTATGCAACTGAATGAGACATCATTCTAAACCTTGATCGAGTGACGAAGTCAACACCTGAGCTTGCACCCCACTCTTCTCCACCTCGTGAACTTTTACAACAGACATTGGTTTGCTATCAAGAAAGAGGATGGTCTACCTATGGGAAAAGTTATGGCGACAATTTTAGGGAAGTGAAGGGTGTTAAAGACATGGACTTTTTATAAAAAGAAAAATCAATAACAGGACAATTGATCAGCACAGGACAACACTCAATTTTCGCACTCCCATTTCTAATGTGGGTAATTTTTGAATCGCCCTAGTACGATTCAGATTTTATGAAAAAAAAGATTAAGATGATTCATGAAAAACAAGAATCATTCGTGTAGGATCGGATTGAAATTAATTGTTTATCAGCGACGCATTTAGAAGTTGAACGAGAGGTATTGGCGACATCATTCTAAATCTTGATGAAGTGACGAAGTTGACACCTGAGTCCACTTTCCACCTTGTGAACTTCTACAGATTTAATGTGCATCACGATGTGTCTTCAGGAGAACCAGGCTGCATTTCCACACGATGGAAACGACAAAAAGCGAGATGAGAAGTATTAAAAAGAACATGGTGAAAGAGCAAGTTCCTTCCTTTATACTCCTGGTGTACAATTACTATAAATTATAAAGCTTCTATCAATTCTGTATCAGTATGGTGCATATTAAAACGTCAGCATACAGAAATGATCATCATAAATAAGTTGGTTGTTCTTTATATAGGGTAGGTACATGTGTACATTTAACTCTATATAAAGAGCCCTTTATGTAAAGAATTGAGGAAGAAGGTCCTCTTTGTCAATAATTTGTTTTGCTTGCTTCCAGGTATCTGTAGGTATGATGAAAACCGAAGAAGATTGCGATCCACATTGGAGATAAAATTGAAGCAACGATTCTTGCGATTCGCCTCTTTAAGGTGTTCTTTAAGGTGTTTTTTCACCTTTGGGGTGAAAAAACACCTTAAAGGACATCTTTCCTTCTAATGGTAAAAGTTTCCTTTAAAAAGCCTAAAGTCGACAACAACTATTGGATTTCTTTTTTGATGTGTTGCTCCAAATAATCAAGCATTGGCACATGAAAGGAATGAAAGCCATGTAAATGGTGCGTTACATAGAGGACGCCTATTAAAAAGGTTACTGCCAAGAAGGTATTACTTTTCAATCCATAGTCGTATATCTTTTTGACCATTTAGTTTCACAATGTAAATGCATTTTCTTAAAAAAAAAATAATTCTTATTTTATTGGTTAAAAACAGAAGTCGTAGACATAGGATGTTTCACTTTTCATTTTTTTTAAAAAAAACTCTGACCAGAGCTCATGGATAAAAAGAGAAACGAAACAATTCACTAAATAAAGATAAGAGGAACGTGAGTTTCAGCTTCACATAATTTTTCAGAACAACGTTACACTGATTATGTAAAAATATTTTTAAATCTAGAATAATATAATTTCCTATCAAGGCCAATTCTTTTACGATGCACATGCTTCGCCAAGTCCATTAAGAATCGTCTGCTTTAACCTCGAAAATTCACTACTTCCCGAACAATCGAACGAAAAAAAAGAAATAATCTGGAAATAATATCCAATATCATCAACGTAGGGGAGAAAATGCCTCTTGGAGAGAGAATTTTTTTTTTTTGTTGTCATCTTACCATTTTTCTTTCTTCCGTCTTTCAGAGCAAATGACTTTCTGAAGTGGCTGCGAAAGCGCCCCCTTTTATCACTAGAATTGGAGGAATAAATTAGTTCTCCCCCCCCCCCTTCCAAAAGTCGTGATCTGCGTTCGACAACCCTTTCGAAAGCACCTCCGTACGCCGGAGGAATTTTTCTCTCTCTCTTTAATATTTTTAACTGCGATGACATATTTATTTATTATTTATATAGTATTTTTTTTTTCATTTCACTTCACCTTATCTCTGTGGGGTTTTTTTTTTTTTTTTGCCTCATCTGTTCGATTGCATCAATGCTTAGTTGCAGTAAAAACTGAGCGCTTGCGCGAAATTCTGGAGAGTTATTGTGAAAGATGATCTGAGCTTATTTATATTATTTTACTTATTTATTTATTTGAATATTTGATACGTTTAATTTACTTTATATATATATATATATATATATTATTCAGATTTTGTATATATTATTCAGATTTTTTTATTTTAATTCAGCCTGCAGTGAGCGATTATTAATTTTTCTCTTAAAATTTTCTTACTTATGATTTTAGAATGTGAAAGTACTGATTTATTTTAATAAAATTAATCAATAGTTTTAAAAAATTAGGATAATCGAAACAAGAGAACATAAATAAATCCCTTATAGTTTTTTTAGATGTCACTGATTGAAAATTCATAAATTTCAATCGTTGCATAAGTAGAATTAAAACTGGTCAGAAAATTGCGATGGATGAAGCGTGATCCACTAGAAATTTATAACATGTTAAATGGCTACATGTATGTCTTTTTTTGTACATTTTATCTCTTTTACGTTTAGTTCATTAAATTAAAAATAGTTTTTTTCTGCGATAAATCATTAAATTATTGCAGGAAGTAAAAAATATATTCTTGAGTCTAACCACATCAAATATATAAATTTAATTTTAAAGACTGCAAACTTAAACATCAACGCTTTTCGAATGATGCCAACTTTTTTCGTAATACTTTTAACGTTGATAAAATACATTCCGAATTAAAACGTACATTTTTAATCAAGCGTTAAGACTGTGACATATATAAATAAAATAATTTTTGTTTTTTCTTCGCGGATGAATTTTATGCATAAAATGTTGTTTTAGAACAATGAACATTGATAAATTTTATGTGGATTTTATGAGAAGTAATTTTCCGTTTTGCAGTAAACAATGGTTTGCCAATCCTCCATTTCAATTTCAACTATGCAATACAATTTATATACTTTTTGCTATCTCAAGTAAATGTCTTTGTTTAACGTCTGCTATTTTTCAGCGTTGGTAGCAACAACCGCCAAGTTTGTATGCAAAGAAAAAAAATAATTGAAAATATGTTTAATATTAATTTCGTTCTGTAGAATGTTAAAGAGTAAAACTGTTAATATTTTGACGAATACATCATTTTATGCGTTCAAACCAAACGACATTGAAAGTAGACATTATATTTTTTTAATAAATACTGAAATAAAAATTTATATTTTTTTCTTCTTTCGTACGGAGAGGGGTATCGTAAATGTTTAATTATTACTAATAAATAACAGAAACAGTGAAGTATCTACATAAACTGGAAGCCTCGTTAAAATTACATTTACTTCTTTTTTATTTGTTTTCAGGGTTTCTTAATACACACTAATATATACATGGGTCAAATAAAAGTATGTTGTGTGTGCTTAAAAAATGTAACAATTCTTGTTGTTACTGTGGGGCATTGTGTCTTAAAAATTTTAAATAATTTTGAAATCCTAAATTCTTGACCGCCAAAATTGTATACATATAAACACAATTTTGTGTAATATTTTCTAATTTAAGTTTTAAAATAATGCAATAATATTCAATTTCAATATCTAAACACATGAAGTGTACCATAATTGTAATTTAAAATGTTTGTTTACAATTATTGCATCACAAATTAGGTGTTCAAGGGCAAATGCTAATTATCCTTGTCTACATGGCATTTGTAATGTTACAGATTTTTCAACACGAGTTGTTGCATTTTATGTTTCAAACTTTTCATTCGTATTTATCACTTTACCTGATATTAAATACATAAATTTTACTAATATAAAACCATAAAAATAATCTAGTTCTAATTTATATACAAATATAATAAATATGAGTAATATTTAGAAAGTTTTTTTAACATCAAATTAGAACTAGTTTAAAAAATATTTGAATGAAATCAAGCACCTTTATTATCTATAGAGTATTTTTAAATTACGTACCAAACAATAAATTTCAAAATGGAAGTGAATCAAAATTTGCATTACTTATGATAATAACAATAAGAACACCCAACAATATATTTTTTTTCTAAATGTTCACATTCACAGAAATAAATTTTATTACATGCATTTAAGCAGACAAAAATTATTATTATGTATGAAAAATTAATAATCAAAACTTAAATGTACATTCATTATTTATCTATGTATTTAATAAAATTTTCAGAAACATTATGATTTTAAAGTGGTTAAATTTAACTATATCAACTACCCTTATGAATTTATTTTTAAACACTATTTAACATCACGCACCTTTATGGAAATTTGTTCATATTCCTACTAATATGATTTCATAGCACTAATCCATTTTGAAAGTCGTACGTTTTCTAACCTTTTGCATAACTTGAAGAGTTCCATGCCCACTTTTTTAGAATTTCTGTAATGAGAAAGATAGTTTCTTTCTTTCTTTTTTTTTTTTTTTTTTTCGCAACTGTCTTCGATTCATTAGCTTTTGAAAAACTTTCTACTCCCTAGGGTAATCGCTTTTGGAATATCGGAGTTAGTTCATTGTCATTCCTTTGAAGGAAGGAAGATGTCAATAGACAAGCACAAAATAAATTCTTTCCGGAGCTGCGGATGAAGTCGTAGTAGATAGACGCATTTGGGACTGGCGAAAACAAATATTAATGCTGCGTTGAACAGACACCGAATGGTTGCTCTGAGTAGCTCTTTTTCCAAAACTGGTGATATTCCCCAGACTCGATTGTCACTTGACCGAGGTTCAATAACACTCGTGTTGCTTCAAGTGTGACGTTAATAAAACCAGACCAAATCCCAAACTCGATGTTCATCTTGTTACCTATACTTTTAGATCAGTTTTCATAATTTTGATTCTTTCATTTTCTTGAATATATATATATTCATTCTTTTTTTTTTTCATATATATATATTCATCCTTCTTTGAGAAAGATGTTGTTGTGTTGAAATGCCACTATCATAAGCTTAAAAATCGAGCAGCGCCTAAATATGAAATTTCTCATGAAATTAAAAAAAAAATCTCCAATTGAGTGTTTTAAATTATTAAAGGAGGTGTTTGGAGGTAATTGCATGATACGTAGTTAAATTTTTAAATGGCGCAAACAATTTTCGGAAGGTCGGAAGATTGTTGAAGATGACGAACCTTCTGATTGATTTGTGAAATAAAGAGAGAGAATTGCCGAAAACATTTAAAAAAATAATGAAATCGTTCATAAAGATCGACGTTTGTGTTGGAATGATGTCAGATATTACGAACATTGACAAAAAGACAATTAGAAAAAATTTGATCGAGAATTTGTATATGATGAAAGCTTGCGCAAAACTCGAAACGAAAAACCTGACATTCGAGCGAAAAGTGAATATGAAAAACAATTGCTCTGGCATCATGGAACACTTCACAGAAGATCCTGAACTGATTGAAATATCTTCACATGTGATAAAACGTGGATTTTTCTGTGCGACCCTGAAACTAAACAACAATCCATACAATGGAAGACTGCCACATCGCCAAGGGCCAAAAGGCTCGATTGATCAAGTCCATACTGAAGGTCATGCTCATCATTTTTATCGATATTAATGGTATCATCATGATTGAATAGGTACCTCAAAGCCAAACGGTAAGCTAGCAGTACTACATTGAGGTCATGAGAAAGCTTAGAGGAAGAGTGAAAAAGAAAAGGCCAGAGATGTGGAACAACAACTCGTGGATATTGCATCAAGACTATGCCCTGGCGCACAATGAACTCTGTGAAACAGACAGACACATTACTATACTTGAGCATCCTCCGTATTCACCAGGTCTAGCACCATGCGACTTCTACCTGTTTCCAAAAGAGAAAAAGTGCATTGAAGGGAACAAATTTTCAGTTTTTAAAAGAGGTGAAGGCAAAAAAGCAGACTTACTGAAGAAAGTGACTCCTAATGACATGCAGCACTGCTTTGGACGATGGAAACCTTGTATGCAGTGTATATATATATATATATATATATAAGAGTTGGTCTCTCGCAGGAATTACACTCGTATGAGTTGTTGAGCACAGGGCATTAGAAACTTATTGTAGTATCTTCGTGTAATTTGTATGTGTTATTTGCCCCTTCAACCCCATTAAGTTAGTCTAACTGAATAATCCCGTTTCACAATTTATACCTCTAGACCCCTAACTCAACAATACCCATATATGTGTATGTATATATATCAAAATTGGTAACCTATGTATTTCAGACCATCTAACTTGGCGCAAAGACCAACTTTTAAATCCTTCAATAAACCAAAAGTCAATTTTCAAAATAAATTACCTTATACTCCCTGTAGATTTTGTGAGTATCAAAGAATTCAAAATCCATATCACTGGGCCAAAATTTGCAATTTAGAATCTCTTCGGGACAAATAATAGGATCGATTTCCGCTCCATCTAATGTTGATCCTCCACAAGAGAAAAGCCAAATTGCCAACTACTGAAAGTGTCTGGATACCGTAAAAACAAATTCATACCATACATTCTTGATACCTGCTCGACAACTTTCTATTATACCACATCATTTCGTTGTAAAATATAACTTAAAAATAAATAATGCTAGAGTTATAATTTTATAACAATCCCAAGGTACAATTAACACACAGAAGTGTTCATTATACTTTAATATTGGTACCATTACTCGATTAGTGACTATATGTTCTAGACCATAATTTACCTTATCTCAAAGTTGGACTGCCAGTATCGGCAAAATTTAAACTTACTATTGAGTGCAATCATCAATAGATAAATCAAAATGGAAAAACTGTAAGCAAAATAAATAAATACAAAAATGAACAAACATATTCCTTAAATGTTAAATTCCATCATCCTCAGACCTTTGAGAATCAAAATGTTTTACCTTAAGCTATCATAGAGGATAGATGTGAGTTAAGAAAAATAATTCAAGTGCATGATTCAATTTTTTAAAGACTAGTATTTAAATCCCTCCAGTAGCGGCGTTTTGTAAAGGGGCGACCGTAAGATGTCACTTATACAACCCCCTGAAATCAGAACCAGACTTCGAGCAGAGCAGAGCAGTGTCAGACTCAGAGCAGAGAATCTCAGAGTCAGGGTGTAAGTAAGTGAATTGACACTCGAAAGATTATGGATCGCATGGCCACTGCAGTGCTAAAAGTAATCCGCATTGATCACCAAGGTAATGCGATAAGATTTAAAAGAATAAAGGAACCGTTATTATTACTTAAAAATATGTGCGTCTAATATTATATAAAGTTTACAGATAAATGAAACTAAGTTATAAATGGAAAAAAGTAGTTAAGAGATAAGATAAAAAGTGTTAAATTAAAAGGTATAAGAAGTATATTTTACAGCATGATGTAGAGATCAACTCAGGGTTAAAAGAATTGTGTTCAAATCTGACTTCCCAGTTAATATCACAACACTCTTCCCTTACTGAAGAAAAAGAAATTAAGAGTCAAGTTGAGAATTTATAGCCAGTTGGATTAATAAAAGTTAACAATAGCTCCTATTCAGCTCCAATAAATTTAGCTTTTCAAAGTGATGGAGAAATATAAACTAAATCATGCCTACTTAAATCAAAATGTTCTACATAATCATAATTGTCCTACGTAAATCATACTCAGAAACATAACCTCTCATGGATAGTTTATTAGACAAATTATTTCAAGCAAAAAAAAGTTTCTTCTACTTAAACTTAGCTCCAGGGTATTGGCATGTACTTATTCATCCAAAAGATACTGAAAATTTTGCTTTCTGCGCTAAATTTGGCTTAATTGAATGATGTAGATTACCATTTGCTATTAAATTGGCTTCTACAATTTTTAATAGATTAATTCGAAGAATATTAACTAAATATAAAATTGATTTTTCTTACAATTATTTCGAGGATATCATTGTGCATTCTTTTTCTTCTTCAGCAAAAAAAAAAAAAAATATTGGAATCATATTCAAACAATCTTCGATATTTGTCAAAAGGAAAATATTAAACTGAAATTATCCAAATGTGTTTATGCTCTAGGCTAAATATTAAATTTTAGGTAACGAAATTGAACAAAGTGCAGTCACTTCTAACATTACCAATATTGAAACTATTAAGAAGTGGAAATCACCAAATAATCAGATAATGTGAAAAAACTTCAAAGGTTCTTTGGTTCAATAAATAAATACAATAAGCTCATTCCTGAATATGTTAAGCTTGGATATCCTTTAAAACAATTGTAGAAAGAGAATGTGAAATTTATTTTGACAGATGAATGTTAAAATGCATTTGAAAATTTAATAGGAATTTTAGTAACAAAACCTGTTTCGCATTTATATAATCCTGACGATTTTTGATACTTCTCGGATAATGTTATGATTTAATGATGAAACGAAACAAATAAATGACAGCTGTTTAGGTTTAAACTGTTCAAGTGGTTTATTCAATGATGATAATATTTTAGGAATTCTTAAAAGCAAATTATATATATATATATATATATATATATATATATATGTAGAGATTGGGGTGATGGAGATTGTTCATCCCGAATCTACGATGGTTTGCTCTTACGCAATGGGCTGGTTGTCTAGGGGGGTAATTTCGGATTCCATGTAATGTTGTTGATGATATTCAAGGATGAAGCTTGCAGTAGCTTTACTTGTTTATTAGGAGAGATGATGAAGAATGAAAAGTATTTACAATATTATATGAAAAGTAATTTGACCAGTTCGTCAGATAAAGATAGATGGCTGCCTCATTTAACCCATATTATCGATGGACGTTGGAACGCGCTCGGGCGTTGAAGTTTACTTCCGACGCGGGTAGCGAAGGAGAAGAGAAGCGGAAAAAGTGGCGGCAAAAGAGAGCGCGAAAACGAGCTTCACTCAGTTTTGTTCTGGGATAGGTGGCGCTGCATGAGCTTATCACATGACTCTTGATTCGTGGCGACATCTATTGAGTATCGGAGGAACTGGTTTTACAGTAGATTGAAAAAATAAAATTAATTGCTTAATAATTAGATGGAAAATCCTACATATATATATATATATATATATATATATATATATATATATATATATATACTGAAAATTTATGAAAGAATAATTTAAAATATTTAAAAAGACAAAAATCCAGAAATTGTCCCTGTTTATTTTAGTTGTTTCGTTGTTTTTATTTTAAAGACGGACCAGCTACGCTTGTTTCCTTTTTACTTTTTATTTGACCACACATCTGAAAGCTATTTACAAACGCAGCAAATTTTAATCATTTAATAATTGTGAGCTTCAAGTTATCAAGAGTTCCATTATTGCCCACGTCAACGTATTACAGAGAAAATTCTCGTCTGCCTTATTCCACAGAAAGTTCTCATCTGCCGGTACAGCGCTGAAGAGCAGAATATCTGCATTAGCGCGCATGACGTTGGCGCGCATGCGCCAACATCCCGCCCGGCCTTGCCATGTTCACATGCAAGAACTTACAAATAACATAATTAGCATAATAAAATTAGCACATAATTAAAGCACAATTTAAATGTAATAATAAAATTTAAATCTACAAATTTACACAAATGAAATATAAAATACAATACAAATACACACAATTCACTTAGTATCAATTGGTAGAACAGCTATTTTATTAATAGCTCTTTTAAATTCACCTGATTGAGTTTTAACCTTGACAACTCTCACTTTTCCGTCTGACCCATGATATACTTCTAGGATTCGACCTAAAGGCCAAGTATTTATGGGTAAGAAATCCTCTTTGATTAAAATCATTTGACCTATCATTAGATCATTTTTTTCAGTTATCCATTTCAATCTAGCTTGCAATGTATTCAAATAATCAGACTTCCATTTTTTCCATGTGTGTTGTACAACATTAGTAATCTTTTCCCACCGACTGAGACGATTTTCATTTACATTTATTAAATTTGGCTCAGGTATTGATATTATAGGTCTCCCTATCAAAAAGTGACCAGGGGTCAAAACATCGAAGTTAACTGCATCACTACTGAGGGGAGTCAGTGGACGCGAATTTAATATTCCCTCTACCTGAATCACAATAGTTTCAAATTCTTCAAAAGTAAAGTGAAGATTTTTAATCGCTCTTTTAAGATGGTGCTTCATAGATTTTACACCTGCTTCCCAAAGTCCTCCAAAGTGAGGGGACCTGGGAGGTATAAATTTCCAATCTATACTTTCTGACACGAAATATTGAGCTAAATTTTCATCGGGAAAATTAATTAATTTATGAAGTTTCTTTAATATTGAGTTTGCTCCCACGAAGTTAGTAGCGTTATCTGTGTAAATTTTGGAGCATTTGCCCCGTCTACTAGTAAAACGTTTAAGTGTTGCTATCAAAGCATTGGAAGTGAGATCCGATAATAACTCGAGATGGATGGCCTTCGTAGAAAAACATATGCAAACACAAATGTATACTTTATTTAGAGTTCCCTTCCTCTGATTTTTATATTTGACTAAAAAGGGACCTCATAAATAAAGTCCATCAATAGTAAATGGGCTGGATACATTTACTCTTTCACTGGGCAAATTTCCCATAATTTGGGAAGAAAGAATGGGTCTGCTTTTAAAGCATGTCACACATTGATGAACGTTTTTACGTGCGATGCTACGGCCGCTCAAAGGCCAAAATTTTTGTCGTACTACATTTAACAATCCCTGTGGGCCAACGTGAAAGAGTCTTCTATGCAAGCTGTTAAAATAAAGTTTACTTAATTTTGAACCTTTTGGTAAAATCGCAGGATGCTTAAGAAAATATGGCACCGAAGCATTTTCTAATCTTCCGCCTACGCGAACTATTCCTTCTCCATCTACAAATGGAAACAATTTAGAAATATTACTTGGAATTTCTTTTTTATCAAACAAGGGGTTTGGGGCATGCTTGATAAATTTAATTTCTGACTCCTTGAATTCGGCTACAGTTAGGGTCCCAACCATCTTAGACTTATTCCTACAGTCGTAGATAAATCTTAAAATATAAGACAAAATATTAATAACTTTGAAATAATTATTAGAAAGTTCTAAAAGTTCGTCAAAGATGCTAGAGGGATCGCTTTTCAGCAAGACAGTCTCTTCACTTCTCTCAGCTTCAGGCAATTTTTTCCTTTCTTTAACTATAGTCCCTTTCTTATTTTCTGTGAGGTAGTCTAACTCAGGAACCACTTGTTGAAAGTTTTTAGGAAATTCAGGATCTGTCAAAAATTCTGCACCTGTCCACCACCTGGAATTTGTTACCAGACAGTCAGCGCTCAGTCCACGAGAGAGGAAGTCTGCAGGGTTTTCTTTACCTGTACAATGGTACCATGAGTGGGGATCCGTTAAACAGGTTATTTCGTTTACTCGGTTAGCAACGAATTGTTTCCATCGGGTTTTGTTTCCCTTTATCCAAAACAGAACTATTTTGGAATCAGTCCAATGATATTGTAAACAGGATCTTTTAAGATTCACGATCTTTTTCACCCTAGATGCTAGGCGAGCAGCGACTAGAGCTCCGAGTAATTCCAGTCTGGGCAGGGTCACACAGTTTAATGGTGCTACACGGCTTTTTGAAGTCACAAGTTTAACAGAAATTCCATTCCTTGACTTAATCCTCAAATATATGGCTGCGCCATACGCTTTATTGCTGGAGTCACAAAAGCTATGCAACTCAACATCATCTTCTAGCAAAGTAGAATCTAGAACTAATCGGGGTATGTTTAGACTTCCTAAGTGAGGAAGTTCTTCACGCCATTTTTTCCACTCCTTTTCAATATGTGTAGGCAAAGGATCGTCCCATTGAATTTCTTCCTTCCAAAGATCTTGAAGGAGGCATTTCATTCTAACGGTGAAAGGAGAAATTAACCCTAATGGGTCAAAAATCTTACCAACTGCTTGCAGTATGAAGCGTTTCGTATTTTTATCTAAGGAAACAAATTCCAATAGACTTTTAGTATCCGTAGTCAAGTAATCTTCATGAGTGTTCCATGACAATCCTAGGACTTTTGTTTCATTTGCGTCCAAACTTACAGTTTCATATACAGGGTGTACATCAAAATTTTCCTTCTTCCATTGCTCCATTAAATTAGTATCATTAGTAATCCATTTTCTGAGATCCATTCCAGCAGCTTCCATAACATATTTTGCTCTTCGTGAAGTTTGAAGCTCTTCTTCAAATTCGTTACCACCGGAAATAAGATCGTCAACGTAGAAGCTTCTATCTAAAAGTTCTACAGTATCAGGGAATTCATGTTTATACTTCTCAATATGATGCCTAATCGTGGCTGCGAGAAGAAAAGGACTTGAACTGACACCAAAATTTACTCGATTAAAACGGTATACCTGTAGTTTGGGCTTTTTATGAACACACGGTTCGTCATCACTCCACAGAAATCGAACGGCATCTTTGTGTTCGTTAGAGAGACATATTTCTAAGAAAGCTTGTTTAATATCAGAACAAAAGGCTATTGCATTCAATCTAAAATTAATTAATATGTCTAAGAGATTTGAATTTAAATTAATTCCTGGCCATAAACAATCATTTAATGAGAGTTCATTATTTTGATGACTTCCAGCGTCAAATACAATTCTTGTTTTCGATGTTAAGCGACCTTCTTTTCTTACGGCCTGATGAGGTAAATAATATACAGGTCTTTTTAACTCATTATCTGTAGTTTCGGTTTTAACTTCTTCTATAATACCCTGTTCTGTGTAATCGAGAATTATTTCACGGTATTGCTGATATAATTCCGAATCATGACCAAATCTTCTCCACAAACCCTGGAAACGTTGTTTAGCCAGGGAATAATTATCGGACAATTCATTATAAGATTTTCTAAAGGGAAGTTGTACGATATAACGGCCATTTTCGAATTTAACAATTTCTTTAAAAATTTCCATAGCTTGATCCCTTTCATGAACAATTGGATCATCTCGTATCCCCAGACCCTCTAAATCAAAAAATAATTTTAACTCAATTTTAATCATTACTCAACAAAAAACACTGTCCTTGTTTATCAATTTGTCTTTCTTTTACCACACGCAATCCACCCAAATTCGCTTTCCTTGAAAAATAACTCTTCATGTACTTTATACGTATTCTGTTTTAAAACTTTAAAAAATATATCAGCACTAATTAAAGCGTGTACTTCTTTCGCTTCATAAAACGATTTGTCAGATAAACTGTGAAATTTCCACATTAGAAATATCTAAATACGAAGAGGGTGTAAATTTAGTTATTTTGTCTACAATCAAGAAATCTATTGGTTCAGCAAAACTACTATCTTCGTTTGAAATAATTGAATTAAATTTCCATTTTATGTTCTGCATTAATCCATTTAGACCGGATACCGGTGTCTTTATTTTTTGCTTTTTTTTATTCCCAAGCAATTACTCATTCTTTCTGTTAGTACACAAATATTACTCGCGGAGTTAAGTATAGCTCATATTTTAATTCTTTGATTATCTGCTCTGGAAACATAAATCTCAGCAGTTGAAATCAGAACATTTCTTTTGCTTGTCTGTTCGGGCAATGTGTTATTACTCAACACTGACGCGGTCGTATTTGCATTAGAATTTTTATTAACTGTTTCGCAATATTCTTTTTCATTTCCGTTATAGATTATTAAAGGGTTTTTCATTTTCGATATAGTACAGTTTTGAGAACAAATCAAATGGCTATGTAAACCACCACATATGCATCTATATTTAGATAAGCAATTAATTTGAATATGGTTGGATTTTAAGCACAAATTACAAAGTTTGTGTTTACGAATGAATTTAAGTCTTTCCTCAACGCTAAATTTTAAAAAAGTAGGGCATCGATATATCGGATGTTGTGACTTACACACTATACAATTTTTATTTTTATTTTCATTTACTATGAAAGCTTTTGGCTCAGTATTGTTGGCACAAAATTTATTTGTGTTAACTTTAGAATTTCTATCAACAGACAATAAAACGGATTCCCGTTGTTCCAAGAATGCAATAAATTCTTCAAATGTTGGAACATTTTTGGATTTATGAGATAATTCAAAATTTCTTCTCGATTCTCTATCAAGTTTCTCAAAAAGAATATTAATAAGTAAAACATCAGATAATTTATTTTGCTCCTATTTAAGCACTTTTAATGCACGTATATTTTTTTGAACGCAATCAATCATATTTCTAATTTCTGTGGAATTTTCATTTTGTATTTTGTCAAATTTCAAAATGTTTTGAATATGAATATTGATTATCAAACGTTCATTCTCATATCTATTTTCTAAAAGTTCATATAAGGAATCAAAATTATCAAAATTACTACACAAATAATTTACTTCATGAGTTAAACAAGATCTGAGGTAGTACAGCTTCTGAGACTGACTCAGTTGCGTATTATTTGTGATCAGATCGTCAAATTGGACTTTAAAGGAACTAAATTCTTCACATTTTCCCGAGAACTCGGGTAAATGTAAAGGGGGTATTTTAGTTTTGATTTCGAAATTATCATCCGATTTCGTTACTGCCCCAGAACTTGATTTCTTAGAGGAATTAAGAATAATTTCAATTCTTACCTCCAATTTCTCGAGGCGTTCTTCAAGAAGATTGAGTTCTTCGTCGATACAAGCCAATTCTGCATCCTTTACATTGGGAATGGAGTAACAGTTGTTGCGCAGTTCCTCAATATTTCTTTGCAGTGCAATTACATTTTTGAGCTTTACTTTCGTTTCAACCGAATCGGTTTCTTCATTGGCACTTTTAATAAAGGTTTCAATTCTGCTAATTTTACCTTTCAATGTACTTTTTGATCTATTTAGTATTTCCATAGTTCACTGATCGCTCCTGGTTCGAGCGGATCCAAGATGTTTATTTTAGTTGTTTCGTTGTTTTTATTTTAAAGACGGACCAGCTACGCTTGTTTCCTTTTTACTTTTTATTTGACCACACATCTGAAAGCTATTTACAAACGCAGCAAATTTTAATCATTTAATAATTGTGAACTTCAAGTTATCAAGAGTTCCATTATTGCCCACGTCAACGTATTACAGAGAAAATTCTCGTCTGCCTTCTTCCACAGAAAGTTCTCATCTGCCGGTACAGCGCTGAAGAGCAGAATATCTGCATTAGCGCGTATTACGTTGGAGCGCATGCGCCAACAGTCTCAATTGTTCAAGTTTACAATTAACACAAAATCCCTGTATTCAACAAAATACTTCATATTTCATAAATACCATGTAGTAACTTGACCGACAACATTATAAAATGACATTTTTTAAATTCCTCACAAAAAATCTTACTTAAAGCATTTCAAAGCATTAAAATACAGGGTGGGCAAAAAGTCCGTAAAAACTTTGAAAATTAATAAGACCCGGAAAGTTAAGCAAAATAAAAAACGGTATGTAGATTTAGCATCGATAAATCATGGGATTTTTTTAAGATAAAAAAAAAAAAATTAAAAAAAAAAAAAAAAAAGGGGCTGACATGTGGCGTTGGTACAAACGACTTAATAGGAAATATGCAAATGAGACAGGCGATTATAAAAACTGATGATACTGAAAACAGATCCAGTTCTCCATTGCATGCCAAGTGAACTATGATGCTGCATGGGAAAGAAAAAGTTTTGTTGGTGAAGCTGCTTTACATGAACGAAAAACCAGCGACTATTGCACTGCGTAAATTCCAACTTCTGAAAAATGTGAGGACTGGAAAAGGGCCTTTAACAGTGGCAGGCCTCATAAAGCTTGTCCAGCGATTTGAGGGAGATGAATCGCTCGAGGATGGTGTAAAGTCCGGAATACCAAGTCTACGGCAGACACTTTCGACACGCATTACAGCAGAAATAGAAACATTAGCATCAGAATCCGCAACAAGGACTAGCAGTGCACAGGAAGGTGGCAGACGCTTGGGCTTACCCCCATCCTCGATACGCAAAATTCTTCATTGAGTTCTTAATCAGTATCCATACAAATTGCAGTCTTGCGTGAACTTTTACCGTCGGGTACCGTGGAGGGAGAAGAATTTGTGAGGTGGGCTCTCTCCAAAATTGAATAAGATTCCTCTTGGGTCTTTAACATCTTGTGGGCAGATGAAGCTCATTTTTTGGTCCATGGTGACGCTAATACCCATAACTGTCGCATCTGGGCGACATCAAATCCACGAGTGTACACCTAGAAACCCCTGCATTCCCCCAAAGTCACAGTGTGGTGTGGATTCACAGGTTCGGCAACCATAAGACCACGCTTCTTTGAAACATAGTGTCCAGTAATTGAGTGGAAAATTGTGACAGTAAATGTTCATCGCTTCTGCGCGAAAAAGTTGTTCATATTTGCGTGAAAAAGATGCGCTTTCTACTGTTGCGTTTATGTAAGATGGAACAACAAGTCACACTGCTAATTCAGTCAAGGAATTCTTGATACAGATGTTCGTCGAAAAAGAATCATTAGCAAACGTTGTAAGTTTCCATGGCCTCCTTGGTCTCCAGATATAACACCAGCAAATTTTTGGCTGTGTGATATTTAAAAACTCGGGTGTATCGATCCCGTCTATCAAGTCTGTCAGAATTGGAAGATGCGATCCGCCGAGAACTATCATGTATACAGCACATTCTGCACTCTGCCGTTGCTGGATTTGAGACACCCCTGCAATGTGTTATCCCCTGTGGTGGTGGACATGTGGAACACATACTGAAATAATAAATTATTTGGTAATATTATTTTTGTTATTTGCGTGTCTTTTCTTTCACTTATGTACGAAAAGCCACCTATCGACAGTTTTTCGGATTTTTTTTCTTATCTTAAAAAAAATTCCATGACTTATCGATGCAAAACCTGCAAACCACTTTTTATTTTGTTTAATTTTCCGGGTTTTATAAATTTTTAAAGTTTTTATGGACTTTTTGCCCACCATGTAGTTACACTTTAAAACCATACATAAAATTACCATACATAAAAATATCGATAGTTAAATTCCTCAAACACTTAAAATGTCAAATACCAATTACCATATACAAATAAAAATATCAAATATCCATATATTTCCACACAAATCCTTTTACATAATCATCACTATTATACGTACATTTCACTAAGTATTATCGACAATTCTATTATGCGTACTTGAAGAATACATTTCTCAACTTAAAGTAATAATTCTAATTTAAGGCTTCAAAACAAAAATCTTAGTTATAAAATATTATTTCTCTTACATATCGAAATACTAAAATTATCAAAATACCTTAAAGTGAAGAAGTAGCTCCTTTTAAAACGCTACATCTCACTTTTCTTTTTTTTAAAAAAAAAATTACTTGTCCATTTTCAGATATTCACTTCGAGATATCAATTATCCTAACAAAACATTCAAACAACGCAGAATTAGTTCATTTCCTGAAAATCATTCAAAATGTCAGATACAAAATTCATATTTCAAAATATCGAATAAACCTTTATTCTTTTATGTCATTAATTATCTTGCTTCAAAATGTCAACTCATATTTTGAAACATTATGATCATATAAAAATTGAAAAATATAAAAACTCAAATTTTATAAATTACTGATTTCATACTTCAAAATATCGAAAATTTGTTTCCTCAAAAACATTAATTCACACATTTCTAAGTATTAAATTCTTTTCTTTTTTTCCCTTTTTTACACACTAAAAACACTAACTCTCATTCGCATTGAAAATGCTTAATTCTTATAGACTCAAAAATATTTATACAGAAAAATAAAAGAAATTCTTTAACATAACACAATCATTAAAACACAATTCTAAGAATTCTTATAAAAAATAAATCATTACAATATTGTATTCCTCAATTCTTACATTCTTTATCATTACAAAATGACATTCCTAAATCCCTACAAAAAAAAAACTCATTTCCTGTTTCAAATAATAAAATCAAAATAAAACATTCGTTAAGCATATTACTTCGAAATATGAATTTTTCTTCTCTTCATAATATATCACATAAAAAACATTTGCTGACATACTTAAGATCTTAATTTTTAATCTATAAAAAATACTTCTTTAATAATAATCACGTTCGATAATTTTAAATTCTTACAAAAATAATCATTTTCTGTTTCAAATAATAAAATCAAAACAAAACCTTATCGTTATGTTTAAAATTACTTATATTTTTTGTTCGAAATAAAATTAATAAAATATCCTTTAAAAGTAATCAAATTCAATAATTTTCCAAAAATAATCAAATTAAAAAAGATCTCCTTCTTCTGTAAAAATATTCCAATGTTCCTTGCGAAAATAACTATTCATTAATTCTTAATAAATATTAAATTGAGATAAAGACTGCTAAATTAATGCAAGATTCTTATAAATTAAATAACTTTCATATTGGATCACACAAAATAATTTTAAAAAAAGAGTTCTTAGCAAAAATAATTAAAGAGTTCGTAGTTTCTTTTTTGAAAATCAAAGTCTCTGAGCAAACAGATATAAAAAAGCTTTCCAAATCAACACAAATAATATCATAAAATCCTCAAGACGTAAGAGAATGAGTAATGCAAACAAAACTTACCAAAGAAGAAATCAAGAGGATGAAAAGGAATTTATTGAAAAAGTAGCATGGAGCATAATGCGATTGAAGGCCGAAACATTCATGTGACAGGTGTCCAGCCTAAAACTTCCAGCCTTTAGTAGGGGATATGATCACATAGCCTGAAAATATTGAGTAGGAAGTTGTCTAGGAATTGTTGAGGCATTTAAGTCCATTCGTGTTGTGCCGCCAATCGGAGATCTGGAATCGTTACTGACGGTAAGTTAAGTGCTGCCAGACTCCTGGAAAGTCTCATACATGTTCAATAGGATTTATATCTGGAGACCTTTCCGGCTAATCCATGCATTCAATTCCTCACTGTCACCCTCTTCGACAACTGAGCGATGAGCTGATGCATTGTTGTTCATAAAAAGGAACTTCGGACCCATAGCACCTCTAAAAAGACTCACATATGGAAGGAGAACCTTGGTAAAATAGCGTGCCCCTGTGACTGAACTCGGTGACATCGGAGATGTGAAGGTCGGAACGGCAACCAAGCTCAAAACAAGAAAACCACGACCTCCTAATTAGTATCTTTCGATGATGTTGGAGGGGTTATTGTGGGTTCACCACTGTCTCTAGATGTGTATTCGTCCAGAATGACTACTCAGACTAAACCTGCTCTCATCCATGAAGAATACTCGACCCCATTGATTATCTGTCCAATTCTGGTGTTCCCGACACCTCTGAAAACGCCTTCTCCGATGAGCAGATGTCAAAGGTACACATTGTACGGGTCGTCGTGCAAGCAGACCACCACTGTGCAATCTTCTGGTCGCGGTAAAAGTGATACCGGTCGTTCAATAGCCTGTGCCGTATGTCTAGCGATTTCTACCGCTGTCTACCGCCTGTTTCTTTTGGCCTGTAGTGCAATACACTGGTCGTTCGCAGGCGTGCTTGCTCCTGGATGGGAAATTGCTCAACTGCCGGATAGCTGTTCCTCTTGGTTGAAACTCTCTTCAAAGTCCTTAAACGATGTTGTGTGCAATCGCAAAACTCCACTGTTATACTTGTAGTAACTCAACCTTCTTCTATTTTTGCAATGTTTCAACCTCTAGTAAAGTCAGGCAGATGTCATTTAACAGATAGATTATCATTTCACACTGAAGCAGCAACTCTATATAAACTGCTGTTTGTAGAAAATGCAACACCATGAAGGAATCATCAGAATCAAATGAAATTCGCAGCAAATGTCAATTATAGGATATTATGCAAATTAATAAAGTTTCAGAGCCATCGCGCGTGCGCGGCGCGCGCAGCGCCCTCTGAATTGATGCTGAAAGCGTATAAATAAAGTGCTGTAGCGGGACGTTGAAAAAAGTCTATGATTATTTGTTAGTGGCAAACGTTTAGTGAGACCTGAGTATGCCTCCACGACGGAAGAATAAGAAATTCAAGCAACTTACGGAGTTTGAACGAGGGAGGATAATCGGCCTTCGAGAAGGAGGATTTTCCTATCGCGCAATAGCAGCTCGTATGCAGCGGAACAGTTCCACAGTGATGCGAGTTTGGGAGCAGTGGACCGACGAGCACCGAACAACTCGAAAAACAGGCACTGGACGACAGAAGGTGACGTCAGAGCGCGATGATCGACACCTGCTCCGCATGGCGGTGAATGATCGCACAGCTTCCTCCAGGCAGCTGGCAGCACGTTGGTCTACTGCTACAGGTGTACAATTGTCGGCTTCGTCAATTCGTCGTCGTCTGCTGCGCCGTGGATTGCGTGCAAGGGTGCCTTTATACAGGATTCCCCTCACGGCGAATCATCGACGGCTGCGTCGGCAGTGGGCTCTTGAGCACAGAGACAGGCGAGCTGATTGGCACCAAGTTGTCTTTTCAGATGAATCACGCTTCAATTTGTGGACCCATGATGGCCGTGTTCGTGTTAGACGTTATGCCGGTCAACGCTGCCTTCCTGAGTGTATTATTGAACGACATAGTGGTCGAACACCCGGAGTTATGGTCTGGGGTGCGATTTCGTATCATGGACGATCCAATTTGATACGAATTGAGGGTAATCTCAATAGCAACAGGTACGTCCGTGAAGTGCTACAGCCCGAAGTCGTTCCTTTCCTTCAAGGCATCCCTGGAGCTATCTTTCAGCAGGATAATGCACGCCCACATGTTGCGCGGACTGTTCGAGACTTCTGTTCAGCACAACGCATGCAACTTCTTCCTTGGCCTGCTTATTCACCGGATATGTCGCCTATTGAGCACGTGTGGGATATGGTTGGTCGGCGTCTCGCTCGTGATCCGCGTTTTGCAGTTTCCAAAGACGAACTTTGGTTGCGCATACAAGCGATATGGAATTCTCTTCCTCAAGCAGATATTCAACATCTGTTTGACTCCATGCCACGTCGTATAGCAGCACTTATTGCAGCGCATGGTGGCTGCACCAAATACTGATTTCGGACGCTTAATTTGTTTCTTTTGTTTTGAAAATTTCATCATTTATTTGTATCAGTACAAGTCGTTTCTGCATTAAATTTCATTTGATTCTGATGATTCTTTCATGGTGTTGCATTTTCTACAAACAGCAGTATAGTTTAAGCTGATATGCGCCGGGCAATCGCTTTCCCAAAAGTGCTGAGCTTACACTGCCCGCTTGCTTTATCCCGCTCCAACATTCCCGCATTATGTCTGCTGCATATCCGTGCATGTGCTAAGTATCTGACCCTAAATAATCTCCTGATCGATCTTTCTGCCCACTCTGCCTCTTCGTTCCGCTGATATGCTAATTTTTCGACTTCGTCCTAAATTTTTGCCGTATACAGCCGTGTACTGTTATATGTAACTGTCGTGAGCCAATTAGTAGTACACTGCTGTTGATTTCATGAGCAATAAAATCAATCAAGTTAAGGTAAAGTTTTAAATATACAAGTTGAAGTAAAGTATTCGTCAGTTACGATTTAAATTTATTTTTTTGAAATTCTATTTCAGTATATAGAATGTCATGTTTGTAAATACTCTTCAAATTTTTAAAGTTATAAGATGCAGAAGATTTTATACAAGATGAATTTTAAAGGTGAGTTCACGAATTACAAATGTAAATACAACTACTGATTATTAATTGCTCATACATTATTTAATTATGAGCATAAATATGAATTTCTTTACATAAACAAATATATAAGTACACAGATATCTCAGTGGTAAAATAAGGTTTCCATTCTTTTTAGCGTACAACAATGAAGGTAATTGAAACTTGGCATGAAATAAGATCATTTTTCCTTGTTGGAGGTATCTCGGTTACTTGAACTTGACGATTCCCGTCTACCCCAAAACTATTCGATGTCAGAAAACCGTTTACGATCTTCAAGTATGACTGATCTTACGATCTTCAAGAATCTTTTATTTCCTGCGTCTTTTAGATGAAATAGATTAGTATGAAGGTTTCCATCTTTCTGTTAATGAATTTCAATGCGTTGTACACATTACTTGTCTTTCTTTCATTAGTCGGCCTTTTACGTGCCTAACTGCCAACATTATTAACATGTCCTGGCGATTCTCTTCACCTAATTGTTTCTATTACGATGTAATAGAACTCATAAATAGCTGAGTGCTCTGTGCACTTCGACAGCCAGAGTTATAGAAGTTTTCCGTCAGCTCTGGAATCTTATCTCGTCACGCCGAAGGATGTTAAGAGAAATTCGCCGACTAGAGGTAGATCGGGTTTTTTTCTCCTTCAGCAAGAACTCGACAGGCCATGAAATGATTCAAGACGAGACGGTAGTCTCCGATACTTCCTGTCACTAAACTGATCTGTAAATAACTGTACATATAACATAATTAAATGCTTAGTAATTTAAAGTAATTACCTTTTCTTGGAGTTTATCTCAATACCTCTAATTCTACCTTAAACGTTTCAACTAATAAATATGGCGGTAGTGTCGAAATTATTTATTAAATACACAGAACTGCGATGTGAAGAAAGGAATCTTCTGGAAGTAAGCTTTCTTTAGCAAATTGCGGAAAAGAGGGGGTGACGACTAAGTCACTTTCTAGAGAAGCGAAAGTTTCTGTTCTCGTCACACGAAAAAAATTATTCCTATTAAATTGTCAAAAACGTAATAAGGGTTTCGCTATGAGTTATAAAATCGATCGATTCTGTATGGTCAAACTGACCAGATAAAGGGCGGAGCGACATCAGGAGCAGAATTTTTTGAAGCGCAGCGGAGTATCCCGATTGAGAAGTCGAAAGGACCACGGAAAACTGTGAATGAAAAATAAGTAGTGTGCTGATTAACTGTTCAAAAAAGATCCGCCAGATGCCGGGATAAAACTGTTCATTTATATACATATAAAAGTTTAAATGTCATCAGGTCATTAAGTTGAGTACTTCAAAAGGGGAAGAATCTCTTGAGTTGTAATGAAAACAATTCATTAGAGAATTTTAGTTTAAATTCTTTGACAAATTTTGAGATACTCTTGTGTTTATACTTGTATGGGAATATTGTAATGTTGTTTCTAGGGCATCCTAAAATATTGTTCTGTGTAACTGCACTTATTTTCGATTATTATTTGACAAATGACTTTTTTTCGGAAAATGAAAAGAACAAGATATACTACAGGTGAGCAAATAGCAGCCCGCAAAGCTAAGTGAGTCGGAAAAATCCGCCTTGTTTCATGAAACGAATTCGTTAAGCAGTATATGTTAGAGTGTACAAGCGTATTTTGTCCTGATGTTAGAAACAAATCTCAAACATTTCGTTGTCAAGAAGGATAAGAGAGCGAAGCATTGACTCAATTAGTGCTGATCTTGCAGAGCCACTGAAGACTGCTAGTAAAAATTTTGCTTGATTTTCTTTGGCACTGGATAAGAGGACAGAAAACGAAGACACTGCACTCATCTTATCTGCGGAATTTTCGAACATTTCGCCATCTCAGAGAAATTTTTTCACTTAGAAACAATGAAAGATAGAAAAACGAAATTTAAAAATTAAATAAAAATATTTCATAAATTGTAAGTATTGAAATAACTTTAAAAGTTTTGCGAATTTCGGAAAATAATTATGAATACAATTTTAAAACTAAAATAAATCTGTACTTTCCATTACCACATTTTTAAAATCAAATTTTATCATTTTTTTATTTCTCATCGGTGTCGTTCAAAAAGATAATTAAATACCTTTTTAATTAAGAAAACGTACTAAGCGCTTCTCTAGAAACACGAGAAAATCCCACATTTAGCAATCAAATACAGAAAGCTTTCTTTAATACGGTACCTTCAGGACCACGGCTTTACCGGATTATGAGAGCAATAACTGTTATAAGGGAGAGACCAAGCAGTAATCACTCCAGATAAAAATTTAAATTATTAAGAAATGTATTTATTGTATTACGTACATCCGGAATCTGTTCAGGCGATATAAAAATCCAACGAAGTATTTCTTCACATTCTAGCTACTGCAAAATTTAATTCTACCAACGAACGTTAATCTAATTGAATATTCTCATACCCATAAAAGGCACAGCGCACAAAAGAAAAATTAGTACATTACAGTAATAGCTTAAACAAGTTGTGAAGAGTTACTCTAGTTGTGCCAGTTTACGCTCTTATTATTTTTATTAGAACTTTAAGAACTCTTGCTGGGAACATTTTATTGCTTAGAACATTTTGTACGTACATAGTTGTAATATTGTGCAAACGTGATATTTGATCCCTGGTTTATTAACGTAGCATTTAGAATCAACACAAGAGCTATCCGAATCCACACAAAAAAAATTCAAAATATGAATGTCTGGATCGGTGTCTGATTAGAGAATATGTTGAATCAATTGAGTGCCGTATTACTGTAACTAAGCTATTCTTTGAAATAGAAAATTTAATTCCATACATTAATTACAAAAAAGTTATGATCCATTTTGTATTTAAACTTTTTTAAATATCCTCCTTCGTATTTTTCACGATGTTTGACATAAAAGCTTCACTTCGTGAAAGAATTCTGATGTATGTAAACTAGCATTACATTATAAGAGAGATGGCAGTGAATGAGAAAAAGAGAGAGAGGAAGTCAAAAAAAAAAACGTAACGGAGGTTAGAGTAACTGTTAAAAGGTATTTCACAGCGTGTCTACCTAAATTGGATCCAGTTGTTAGAAATCTACATGAATCGGATTCTTTACATTGAAGTGTTACGTTGTTTAGATCAAAAATAAATAGATATCTTTATTATAATATTTAGTTGAGCAGAGTTAAGTTAATCACTCTGCATGTATTTAATTTATTTTGATACTGATTTATTCAAAAAAAGAATGAATTAGTTCAAGATTTTGGGCTGATCGTTATTGAGTAATCATGTCTCTTATTCACCACGAAACCTTAACGGATATTTGTTCTTTTTATTGTTCTTTTTTTTTTCATCAACTTACAATTTAAATTCCGCAGTTGCTCATGGGAAAAGATGCAAACGAATCGGTATTGTTTTTATATATTACAAAAACAAAATTTGAGGGGTGGGTATTCGGCTAACACACGGAGCTGTCTGCTTTTTTTCCGGATGTAGAATCATCCTCGTTTGGGACCTACTTAGAACAGTCCACCCTGCTTCATTAATCGTGCGTACATTTCGAAAGTGCGCGAGAGTGTTTACCTTTTCGCTTGGAACTAAAATGTCACCGCCTTCGAATCGAATCGTTCTTGAGCTTTGTCACATTTAAGGTTTGAAGAATAAAATTTATGAAGCAGACTGAAGCATTTGCTCATGAATAAATATTTACCGGCTCAACATCACTTGTGCGAAAAGTGAAATTATTCGAATTTAGTATCGGAAGGAAGCTCGGTATATTAGTGTTCGTATTTTGTTGCAACTATTAGTTTAGTTTTCAAAACATGGAAATGGGACTTAAATGATGACCAGGCCTGAACGTTAATAATCTCAAGAATTCTTAAAACTGATCTGTAAAATGTTTATAAAGACTTAAAAGAAACTATATTTAAATATCCTATGACAGGGTTTCTCAAACTTTTTCACTGTGTGAATCGGTTATTTTAAAGATTCTTTTTCTTGACCCACTAAAGACATATTGCCTTTTCTTAAAATTTGTAGGTAAAATAAAATATTACTTAGATCCCAATATAATTGTATTGCACATAAATAATTCCTGATGTGAAATTATTACAAAAATAATTACAAAAATGAAATTTTGGGAGGTCAAATAATTCAAGAGAAATGGGAAGTTAACTGTAGCTAATTAAAAATTTTGCGTTTGGATGAAAAGACGATAACTAAATTCTCAGATCCGGTTTGATTTTCAAACTTTTTTTTATATTTATTTTAGAAGAAATTAAATGTCGAAAATTCAACTTCATGCTTAAAGGTAGTGACAAGAAGTGTCAGACATTTTACTGCATTTTCTGCTCGAACTCAATTTTCTTGACCACACAACGGCTAAAAGTTCATCAGTGGTATCCTCTCATCTAAAAGTGATATGTAACATGACACTTCTATCACTGATTCTTCACTTGAATTCGGCAATTCTCTCTCTCGGATTCTAAGTAGGTTAATTTATTATTCATTGTTTGTCACTGTTGGTTGAGGGAAAAACCTTCCTTAAATGTAATCACCATATCCATATTACTTTTGGAAGCAAATAAAATCTCATCCAGCAACGAAATCACATTACATTCATTCTACAGTTTTGTTAACATATCAAAAATATTTGTAATTACCAGCTTCCGCACAACGTGAGCACAAATAGAAGGATTTTTATAAAAAATAGTTTTATTTTATTATTTTGCATAATTTTGATATTTGTTTAAAATTATTCAAAAAATCAGAAATATCACAAATGATATTAAGCATCGGCTTACAGTAATGAATCGTCCAGACAGGTGGTATCAGTCTGGACGAGACACCTCCCGGTGCTTCGTAGTCCAGGGGGAGGTGCATTTTCGGATTCCTGGATGACTTTGATTTATTTACTAATCCAATGATGACGCTTGAAATTGAATCATTACTTTTATTCGTGATAGATGAAGTAAGACTATTTAAATATTGCTATGTGCAGTTTATTTTGACTTAACTAGTTCCTTGGAGAAAGATGGATGGCAGGCCAAATTTATAACCTGTTACGATAGACGTTGAAACGCGCTTTGGCGTTCGGAGTTCAGTTACATCGGGAGGAAAGAGAAGACCGGACAACAGAGAAGAGGAGGGTGAGAGCTAAGCTCTCCTCAGTTATGGTCAGGAATAGGGAGGGCTGCGAGAGTTATCACATGGTGCTAATTCGTGGAGCCATCTATCGAGCAATTGAGGAACTAGTTTTACAATATGATTGAAAATGCAGTTAATAAAATGATAATTAGCTGGAAAATCCTACCAAGTTCGACCCCTTCAAATAGAGCTGGTCTCCAGCTATAGTGGAATTTACAAATCTTCTCTAATTGTATTTTATACTTTCAAAACAACAAAAGTAATACTAGATAGAAAAATGAATTCTAAAACTTTTCAATATTGTACATGGAGCAAAGTGCGTAATCAATTTTAAAACACATTACCATGTAGAAATGAAAAAAAAATACAAATATAAAGCAATAGAAAAATTTAAGTAAGCAAATACTGTTAATGTAAATAACCCAAGATTATATCGAATAAAACGGAAAGAAAATAACATAGCATAAAATTAGATCATACGAGCTTCACCAAATAATATCTATCTACATTTGATATTTAAATGGTGTTAATCGAAAAATGTTTTATCAGATCGTCCTATTTGCATTCTGGAGCTTTTTCACATCTGCAGATGCCCCTCCCCTTTTTGTTCTTTCTCTTTTTGCTGTAAGCTTTCCGATTTTCGGATTTTATTTCTTTTATGTTCTTGGCAAATTTTCGTTGTAATTCTGATCTTCTTCTACATTTGTAAATGAGTAAGACTGGACTTTCAGACAATACTGTCTTTAACTTTTCCAATGCTCCTTTTGTTGTGTTCCAAAAACAAACGGATTTCCTTTCCTTGTGAGGTCGCTTAACGGTTTTGCAATTTTCGAGTAATCTTTGACATATTTTCTGAAATATCCTGTTAATCCTAGAAAACTTTGTACTTTCTTTACGGTCGTTGGTTCTGGAAACTTTGCAACTGCTAATGCCTTTGCGACAGAAGGCTTATGATTTCATTCTTTTCCATGTGACCTAAAAAATAAACTTTTCGCATTAGGAACTGTCACTTCTTGAATTTTATCTTCAGACTATATTTTTTTGCAACTTCGAACACAATTTTAAGTTTTTGGAGTCCTTCCTTTTAATCTTTTGCTGGAACAATAAGGTCATCAATATAGCTTACTAATAAATTTTTACGTGAAAGGTCTCTAAAAATGCTCGCGACAAACCTTTGAAAAATACCTGGGCTCATGCCAAACGGTACTTTGCTGAACTCGAACCGTCCATCTGGAACGATAAAAGACGTGAATTTTCTGCCATCTTCATCAACGTTGACGTGGAAAAAAACGTTCCCTAAACCTGACGTGGAATAAACTGTTGCTTCTTGTAGTGTGTCTAAAATATCTTCGATGAGAAGTAAAAGAAATGCATCTTTCACGAGCTTCTGGCTGAGTTTTCGGTAATCGACGCACATTCTCGAAATTCCATCTTTCTTTTTGATCACTACGACTGGACAGGCGTATTCTGATGAGCTTGGGAGTACGATGCCTTCTTTGAGTTCTTATTCTATCTGTTTATTTACTTCTTCTCTTTCCGTAAACGTTAATCGGTGTGGTGGGTGTCAAACTGGTTAATCATTCTTCAAAATAATTTCCATGGTGATGTCGGTACTTGCCGTCTTTTCAGGCTTGTAGCCCTTCTATCATTTTCATAAAATCTTTTTTGATCTCAGGATCTCCTATGTGATTCAGTTCTACTTTTTCGACGTTTTCCACTAGTATCAGCATTAAGAATGCTTCATTTTCATATTTAACAAATTCTACACCATTCTTCGTGAAGTTGACTGATGCTTGTTCTAAAATAACTGTATCTATCATTGATTCGAACTATAGTTTCGTTGCAGGTAACCTATGCCAAGTTAATGAATAGCTTCCCCCACCGATCTGAAATTCTTGTTCGAAAGATCCTATCGTAGAGACATGAGATTTACCTATGCCGGTTAAGAGAATTTTGTTCTTCGCTAGCTTCGTTAAATAGGTGATTCTCCTGCTGGTATTTTCTCGTAGCTGACTGATGGTACTTCTGGTGTTGATAAGTGCAGTAATTTTCTTTTTTCCAAACTTTATTTCCTTGGTGCGTAGACTTTCTTGATTGATAGTTGGACATGTTGCCGTAGATTGTTTGTTTCTCTCGTGAAATTCGTTGTTCTCTTCAGCTGGCTCTTATTTAGATCATTAATAGAATCGTTGAATCTTTTAAGTTTATAGTAACTCGTTTGTGCGTGATTAGGTACATTTGCACTTGGAATTTCTTTCTCTTCCATGAATTCGATTTTGGATACGCCGATTTGAGTTCTCGTGATTTCTATAACTTCCGTGACTGGAGAATTGCGCTTCATGGTGTCGATTGTAACTTGTGGTTGCTGCAACTTTCCTACTTGATCTACCCTACTTGAATTTTCGTGGTGATTCATGTTGTCGAAATTTTTCTGGTGTTCTGAAATCTTCTTTGCCTCTAAATACATATTGACTGGCTTTTGATGTAGTGTTTTCTTGATATCTTAGTACTTTTCAAATTTTTCTGCTAATTCGGCTGGCGAATTTATCGTTGTCCATTCATCTAGAAAATGTTGTTTGAAGTCGGTAGGAGTTCTACGTTTCATTTTATCTGAGCTGATCAGTTTTCTTAATTCTTCAAAAGATTCAATTTTTAACCCAGATTTAAATCTTTTAAGCAGTAGTTTTTTTACGTGTTTTTTGCTATCTCCTCTGGTTCAAGTGCGACGATGTGAGAAATTTCGGAAGATAAGAGTCCTAAAAAATATGAAATATAATGTTCTTTTGGAGCAATTTAACGTTATACTTGACGTTCGAATAAAATTAAATATAAGCTAATATCTTCTTTAACTTCATATTTATGGAGAAATTTGGATATTTCCTTGCCTATTAATTTTGAATTGTTGGTTTCGTCAACCGTCGTCTGTGTAATTAAAGTTGTTTTTCTAATTTTAATCGCTCTAGCTCGATTTCGTGTTGATCTTGACGTTGTTTCTCTTCAATAGCAAGAGCTTCTAGACGCAATTTTTCTTCAAATTCTTGTTTTCCTTTTGTTTCAGCAAGGGCTTCAAGGAGCACTTCAAGGTTACTTGACCGAGGTTTAAAATTATGTGGTCCGTCGCCAATATCCCTCGTGTTGCTCTTAGTGCGATGTTAATAAAACCAATCCAATCAAAGCGCTACTTTTCTTCCATTTCTTCTTTTGTTTTTCGCTGCTCTATTATACTCATAAACAAATTCTAGTGAATTCCTCATCGTAATCTGTGTCTTTAACGATTAAGTGCTTTTTAACTGTGAATGAAGAATCAGGGTTTAGATCTAATTCTTCCACAAGGATTATATCTTCCCTACGTCCTTTAGTGAGGTATGACATTTTGAAATCAATATGTGAATAGTTAAATAGAATCAATTAATTTGAAAATTTATAATTTAATTCTTTTTACATATTAATAATAGTAGTGATTTTAAAATAAAACACGATTTTTATAGTGTATTTCGTTTAATTAACTTGCTTAAAATTCTATATATACATATAAAAAATATACACTCACACAATCATATAAATGCAATGATATTTGAAATAGATAAATTGCAAAAATGATATAAACATTTTAACTTTCTTTCAGACTATTGCAATTCTATGATGTACTTTTGAAAAGAGAATTATTTATCGTATCATTCTGAAATCCCTTCTTTAAAAATTTCAACAAAAACTAAAGAGTTCATGAATGAATATAAAGTAACTCATTTAGAATAGATATTAACCAAAAAAACCCATTCAGGTATACAGTGGAATAAACAGCGAATCAAAAATAACAAAATTGCCTGTTTTGAGAATACACTTTCAATTTGCCTAATTTAGAATTCACTAGTCTGCAAAACTCAATTTTTTCCCTACACAATAATAAGTTACCATTGATCGAAATTCAACGAGACCAAACAGTGGTCATTGTGTAGACGAAATGCTGAAGTTGCCTCATGGGAAAGTCAGAATGTTTATGTTTTCTGGAAGAGGAAGTTTAATTACTTATGCATTTATTCATTTAGGCGTCTCGGGTTGCAGACTGATTTGAAATACCATCGCATATCAAATCACACACACAATAATAAAAAAAGACACTCCTAGATTTTGAATTCAAGTATCGCAATTTAAAAAATATATATGGACTTCACTTTTGCTTTACACTGATTTCTTTTTATAATTTAAAAACATGAAATTATAACACTTAAGTTGTAGTATATTTATCAAATTTTAAAATGTTTTGACTGATTGTCCCAAAAAATATGTTTTACAGTACCTGGAACCTTGTGATGCAGCATCTGTAGATTTATTTGATTTTGATCACTAATACTTTTCACACTAAAACACTCTGGATTTTCTTTCACACTTAATGATCTTTCAGGGGTCAACGTCCTGGTTAAGAGAATAAATTAAACACAATTTAGATGACTACACGAAGATCATATTGGAGGTATTCTCGAAACGGTTGAGTGGGAAAAGAAGATCACAAACGAAGAAGTAATCGAAGAATTTTGATGATGATCTCGGCATAGAACAAAAACGGTAGAACGGTGAATGTGGATGACGGTCACATTTTCTCTGTAGCGGGATGTTTGTCTTCACTGGAAACTGGCAATTCTTGTTCAAGATGATCGTTGTTATGCGGGGATATTCTTGTGAGAGGGTTGTTGTCGCTGGAAACTGGCAATTTTCCTAATTTGCAGTTATAACGGCCGAACCCCAAAAATTTGTATATGGTATCTGTCTGAAAGAGACACCTCTTGATGCTTCGGAGTCTGAGGGAAGGAGTAAATATTCGAATTCCTGGATGACTTCGATTTATTTACTGATCGAATGATGAGATTCGAAATTGAATCATTACTTTTATTCGTGATTAGATGAAGTAAGACTATTTAAATATTGCAATGTACAGGTTATTTTGATTTCACTAGTTCTTTGGAGAAGGATGGAGGGCAATGGGCGTTGAAACGCGTGGTGGCGTTCGGAGTTCAGCTATATCAGGACAAGAAGAAAGGCGGACAAGAGAGGAGAGAGGGGCTCGAGCTAAGCTCTCCTCAGTTTTGTTCCCGAATAGGGGGTGCTGTGTGAGCTATGACACGGCACTAATTCGGGGTGCCATCTATCGAGCAACTGATGAATTAGTTTTACAATATGATTGAAAATGCAGTTAATAAATTGATAATTAGCTGGAAAATCCTACAGTTGTGGTATCACGAAACGAAGAAGGATTAACCCAGTAATTTTCTGGATCATGACCCACGAATTGAGAAAACTTTTCCTACCTATATATATATATATATATATGGGGGGTGTATACACTGTTGGCCACACAAAATGCAACACCCAGAAGGACCAGAGATATCACAGGGAAATTTATTTGGCAGATAACATGCTGTACAAAGATCAAACGATTAAAATTACAGCCTCTTGTGAAGTGTGGATGATGACAAATTCAGTAGTTAGTGTAGCCGCCATTGTTGGCTATAACCGCTGCCACACGCCTCGGCATTGAATCAAAGAGGCTTTGGATGTATCCTTGAGGTACAGCAGTCCATGCGGCTTCCACATATTGCCAAAGTTGATCTAGTGTAGCAGCGGGTGGTGTATCCCGGGCCAGTCGTTATGCAAGCATAAACCACGCGCTTTCGATTGGCGATAGATCGGGAGAGCAAGTTGGCTAGCGAAGCAATTCAATCTGATGGGTAAAGAACTCTTGAACATTGCGTACCACGTGTGGGCGCGCATTATCCTGTTGGAATATGGCTGATGGCAAGCGCTGAAGGTATTGGAGAACCACAGGCTCCAACACCTCAGAGATGTAGTGCTGGCTGTTCAGTGTACCGGTAATGCGTACTAGAGGGAGTAAAATCCAATACCAACCCAGACCATGATGCCGGGTGCAGGACCAGTGTGGCAGTGTATAACGCAACAGTTCAGCAACCTCTCACCACTGTGTCTCCCAACTCGAATCCGACCATCGTGATGTTGCTGGCAGAAGCTGTATTCGACAGTAAACACAATGTCGTTCCATTCCATTGTCCAAATCCACCGTTCAACGCATCATTGGCTGAGCAAACGTTTGTGGTTTCGTATCAAGAGTAAACGAAGCAATGGAAGCCTTGAGGACATTTCACTCTGCTGCAAACGGCGTCGAATGATACGAGCGGACACCGAATGATGCGTAGTAGACTGAATCTGTTGTGCTGTGGTTCGTGATGTGCTGCGCGATCCATCACTGCCATGAGCACAATGTGCCTGTCATCACGGGCAGTGGTGCAACGAGGTGGGTGCCATCGGCCCTGTCGGTTCGTTGTTCCATCCTGCATCCAGCGATCACAGATCCGCATCACAGTTGCTTGGTTTCGCCAACACATTGACTGATTTCTCTGAAGGATAATCCGCAATACCTATAGGCTACTATTCTTTCACGGTCGAATTCAGAAACTTGGTCAAAAGACGCTCGCTGTCTTCCACAAGGCATAGGTAAACAGCTTACGCCAAAAAAGAAAAAAAAACCGCACGAAAAAACAATTGCCGATCTGTTCTCCCCTTATATAGCGCTTCCGAGTAGCGTTACAGTCACCCGTAATGTGAGTCTGCACTGCAATGCTAATGATTTCAATAGCTTATCGTCGCAAACGAATGATGTAAATTTCACATGGTTTGCATGCTTCCTTCAGGGTGTTGCATTTTGTGTGTAGTGTATTGATAACCACATGTATAACCATATATATATGTGTCTTTGTGTGAGTGTGTAGTATATTTGTGTGTGTGTAGTGTGTGTGTGTGTGTGCAGTAACTTTAAAACGAACCAAAATATAATTTCAAAATAACGTTATATATGAAATAATTCATATAAATTAAAGATAGTAGTTGTTTTATAAATTACCATAGAAAGGCTGAAAATTACCTCCAGTTTATGAAATTGTAATTACTTTAAAATTTAAGCCATTATGGTGAAACTTATAACAAGACAGCTATATTGATCGGATTTTACTTTATAAATATAATTGCTTGATTATTCTACTGATAGGTTCCATGTGGTATAGATTTCCCTTATTTCTGATTAATTTTTCATGGTGTCGCAATTTTTACAAAAAGAAGCTTAATTTCATAAAATATTTTCAAATTAGACGATTTTCATAAAAAAAATGGAACTAAACAATGTATTCTAGAGTATATGGTTTTAATAAAGCTATATTTGCAATATCCAAAAAATTATCTAAATTATCGCAAAAAATTTTAATTCAAAAAATAATTTTATTATAACGAAATGTGTAACAATTTTTTAAGAAATTATTTAAAATGTTAATGGACGCAGCATATCAACGTTATGAGCTGATCAATGTGTAATTTTTCCATAGAGATCTGAATAAATGTATAATGGACTAATGATCTGAATAAATGTATAATGGACTAATGATCTGAATAAATGTATAATGGACTAATGATCTGAATAAATGTATAATATGCACTAGTTAGCAACCCCTGCAATGTGTCTGTAGTGAGATGACACGTCATTTTATTACATACCCATCGCTAGGGAATCATCTCGAAGAAATCACTACGAGAGATATTCATTTTCATATACAAAGAAAGCAAAGTTGAACTAAAAGGACTAATTGTAATAATAAAATAAAAATTAAAAGATCTGTTAAATACAGAAGGAAGGAATGCATAATATGTATATTAATATAAATATGCTTATATATATATAACACATTTTGAATGCATGGCCAAAATGAACAGTTCTTTTTTCATAATAACAATGTTTATTGATTCTAGTAGAGAGAGCTTATATACTGATGAACTTAGCCCGACTTCGGCCATAGTGGCCGAAGCGGAACACCATATGAAGATTACAACTGTGGTGAGAAGAGAAGAAAGAATAAGAGAATTCCGTTGTGTTTTTAATTACATAGCAGGGATTTATCACAATAGACGGGATATAACACGTGGTGCAGGATTAGGGATTCTGAGGGAATTTCAAAATAGACTGTCTAGTAGGGATTATTTTGGCAAATTTATGATCGTGGGAAAAGGGATTTAACCATTTTTATGAGCGGGTGATCTAATAAATAAAAGGATAATTTGGTATATATATATATATACATAAACATTCTTAGTGATATTTTTATTTAGCTAAGAAATTGTCCAGATAAATGTTAAATTTTTGAATTATCAGACAGAATGTTTATTTATCTTGCTCCTCTTCAATTTAACACATATTTTCAGAAGGTCAAGACATAAGTTGATTAACTAATTTGTTAAGATATTTCTCAGTATATTTCACATTGATTGTGTTTGATCCATCCATGAAGTTTGGATGCGATACCGTAAACTTTGCAGCAATCCAAACAATGGATTGTTTCCTGCAAATCTGCTCCAAAGAAGGCGAAGAGGATCGCATTGCCGGAAGATTTCTTGGTACCTAAAAATCTAGAATCTTCTAGTTTGGGTATGGGTATTAAATAATGAGAATAACGCTGTAAAACATTTTATTTTGATTTCATACATATTTACTTATTATCAATTTTAATACTCATTGCTCCATGGGAATCTTCCGATGTTCGAAGCAGTGCTGGAAATGTATTAGTTTCTTCAGACCGTGTGTAGCTTTCTCTTTTACAACTTTAACGGACTCAAAGCTTGTTTTTTTTAAAATGCAGATTATACCTTAAGAAACAGTTAGAAGTCGCATGGAGTAAGATTCGGTGATAAAGACGGATGGTCTAATACTGGGATGCTGTACTTGGCTTGAAACATCTTGACAGACAGTGCGAAATGACTTGTCCTTCCCCATTTCGGGTCGTTTATCCTCATTCTTTCACGGAGCTCAGCAAGAACAGGAAGGTAGCAATGTTGATTAATACTTTGGCCTTTAAGAACCCAGTGAAGGTACACAATCCCATAAAAAGACCATCATTGCTTTGAATTTTTATTTCCTCATTTGAGCTTTACTGGTTCCTAGTGTAGATGGGCTCTTACAGTGCATAGATTCGTTTCAAGATCATAAGTAAAAATAAACACGATTCGGCACACGTTATTATCCTTTTCAATAAGTTTGGGTCATTTTCAATGGCATTTAAAGTGTCAATACAAACACTTTTGCGAGCTTCTTGTTGTGCAAATGTGAGAAATTCAGGCACCATTTTGGCACACGCTTTTTTGCATGTTAAAAATGTTATGTAAAATTTGCCGTACGGATTCTTTGTCGATTTCCACAGTCTCAGCAATAGCTCGAATGCTTAACCGACGATCATCTCGAACTAGATTACCGATTTTCTCGATATTGTCTACTGTTCTTCAGCATCTTCTCGATCATCTCGAAAACGCTTAAACCACTCAAAATGCGTGCATGGGATAAACACATTCATGTCATACACCTTTCAATAAATTATAAGTTTTAGCAGCATTTTTTTTTTCAAAGTATCATGTGAAATTTCCCTACAATTCGTTGATCCCTTATTATTTTTTCGGCGAAACAAAAAAAGGCTATGGCTATACGGATTTGTTTACAGAAACGAGAGCACTGCCTTCGAAAGAGAAAGCTTCAAGTTAAACAGCTGTTGGTCGCTGATGTTTGGTGCATACTTTCTTCTTCTGTAGTAGTGTCAGTCTCGTTATTTAATTGCCACTCCTCGTATTCAGATCCCATACAAGGAATAATTCGAAGAAAACGACGAAAAAGCAATTGACTCATGCAAGACAATTATTCCAGCACTATTAGTTCTGCCTTTAGATGTGTGTATCAATAAACTGTTCAAAGGAAATTTAAAAAATGATAGTGGAATTTGTGGATATTAATAGATGAAAAAATATTTACAAAAGGATGCGTCTTTCCATTCTAAAAATAGTGTGTGAGTGTATAAAAGCATGGAATGAAATTAAATCTGACAAAATTCAGAATCTACATGAAACAGATGATTTATTTATGGATCAGAGGAACAATGATGGTGAAAATGAAATAGAATTCGATGATGTGCCTGAAGGTATAACGGAAGACGAATAGGATGAGCTCTCATGTTATCTGATAATGAAAATTTTCAAGTTCTTAAGGTATTTTATTTTTCCAAAAATAAACAACATAAGTAGAAATCTATGTTTTTATAATCATATTTTCCTTATTTGCTTAAAATCTATAATTTTTATAAAACGCACCCGTAAATTTCGATCTTCGATTCTTTGGTGAAGATTTATCAAACATTTTTTGGTAAATCTTAGCCTTAGCTTGGTGTCTTTTTCTCTTAGGGGAAAAGTTTTGCAAAACGCCCATGAGCAATTTGGACATCAAAGTACTAAAATACTGATAAACTTAACTACTCCCTAATATTATTGGCCTCACATTAATCAAGATATTTCAGCTTTTGTCTAGCATTGTCATGCTTGTCAAATAAATAAAAAGAAAAGGCAGAAATAATTTGAAACAGACTGTTCCCTTCAGATCAACTTTTTGAATGTCTTTCTATTGATACTGTTGCAGGATTTAATGATTATTATATATCTACAAAAAAAATTCTTCATATTTTGATTGATCATACAACTGGATATGTTTGGACTTTTCCCACCGAAAATAAAAATTCTGAAACCTATATTAATGTTTTAAAACAAATTTTTCAAATTTAAATGCAATCTAAATATTAACTGATAGAAATTGTGCTTTTACCTCATCTGGATTCAAACATTTCCGTAGAAATTACAATATCTAACATTTTCCATTCTTTTATGGGTGGAGTGAAGTAGTTAATGTACGTCAAACATTAACTACTTCACAAAGGAATGGAAAATGTGAATGTTTGAATCAATCTAATATAACTAAATTAACATATGTAAGGTAAATTCCTTCCCTACTAAAATTCCAAGACTAAATTTTTGAAAAAAGTAATAAATGTGAATATAATTTAACACAACATTCTGTCACAACATTTCCTTTTGCATATTTGTTATATGGAACTTTACCATATATATAATACTCCATTTACCCTAAACCAAGTTTATCCTCCAGTTGAAGAAGCTAGAGAACATTGGCTAAAAACAAGACAATCAATTTGTATGATAAAAACATAATTTGATGTGTGATGCTGGTTTCATGGATTCTCCATTTCAACTGGGTGACATTGTGATGTATGAGGAATTCAATTATCCAAATCGTAGAAAATTATAATCAGATTTTTAAGGAAAATATGGAGTAATAAATAAATTTTCTGATGTAAGTTATGAGATAACTAAACCAAACACTTCAGCTAAAAAATCTACTGATACTGTTAAGTTTCAAGGTTAAGAACTGAATACTCCCTTTCCAACCAAATGACTTAAAGTTAAGTCATGAATAAACAATAATTTTGCTCATACAATAATAATCATAAATAAATGATAATAAAATCAAAGTTAAACTATAATAAAGTCAAAATTATATAAATAAATTTTTCTGTCCATTTTTTTTTCACTTGTTTATTAACTCCCTCTGTTTATTTACTGTTTTCACTATTAGGAGTTTTTTTTGGTGTTGTTGTGACTGTCAACAAACGAGATAGAAAAAATAAAATTCAGTAAGCGTACTGAGTCATGAGGATCCCCGAGTACTAGGGGTTAAGTACTTAAATTATTCATAATTTAGCCGGCCCAAATTGAAGGTAAATGGGATCATTGCGAGGCCCTTACAGAATTTCTTCGAATTTAAAATATAACCATATAATGTTTTCGAGTTTAGGGGCCAATCCCACATGAATTTCCTTTTGCTCATGGTTTCTATCCTTCTCTGATAGGGAGCATGGGTAACACATATCCACAAACAACATAAACATAGTTTCTTCTTTTGTATTTTATTTCAATATAGAGTACATTTACAAAAATATTTTGCATTGGATATGTTCATGAAATTTTTATGTTTCATTATTAAACCACACAAATGTTGGTATACAGATAAATTTGTATTGAACAACTTATGCCTTTTTATTAAACTTTTAAGCGTTTCATATTTTATTGTGATAATTTTGAATTATTTAATGAGTATGTTCTCTAATTTCTTCGTTAAATGTTGGATGGAGTGCACAGGCACTGATAAATATTTTTAGATTGAAACAATCTATGTAAATAGTTATATCAGGTGAACTTATGGTGTTTACAATATTGCGCTTTGGTCATATTCTATGTAATTCATTTTATTATGTTACTGTTTACCTTTCATATGTTTCTTTCATGTATGGTATATTTCAGTGGGATATTATTTCGATTCCTCCATGTTCGCATAAACTTCTCACATGGAGAGTTTTATTACCTTATCATTTAACATTTTTTCCTTCTCTCAACTGAAAATTGTTCATGTGTTTTGTAAAGGTGAAGTGATTTTTAAGTACCACTCTTTTGAACTATAATTTTTTTTTTTTTTGTATAACTCTCAATCTAAATTTTAATTTTTGTATAACTCTCAATCTAAATTTTAATTTTTTTCCTTGGACACTCCTGAAAGGCTCGTTTTTGTGTTTGGGCCCAACGTACATCCACGACTTACAGAGGGGAAATTTGTAACTATCTCACATAAAAATGTTTTAATTTCTTAATTTTTCATATTCTTCAACTCTTAGTAAAGAATTCGTCCTTATTTTCTGATACAATTCCAAATTATCCTTTAATTTATTCCATCACTCTCGTGAAATTTACTAAATCAACATTCCGCAGGCTCTCAGACCTGTAGGGATAATCCCTACTATATTGTGTGTCTCCAGCAGAAATCTCTCAAGTCCCCTTCATCTAATACCTTGTAAGTTACTGCATAATCAAAAGAAATCCCTCCTTGTGAATTTGAAGCAAGGTAAAAAATTTCTCTCTTTCGCTTCGATCGTGATAGCCGTGAGCCGCACTGAGTGCTAGCATTTGATTTTTGACTGTTTTTCTAGATTCTAGTGTTAGCATTATAGTAACGTTTATAAATTGTTCTTTAGAGTTTACTATTCACATTTTGGCACTGTTTAAAAATCATTGTTTTTGTTTTTCATCACGTGGGAAGTTGGTGTGATGTTTTTGTTGCAAGTTGATTTTCGACTCATTTCTGATGCTTTTCGAGTATTTTTATGACTTGAAATAAAGTCTTCATTAGAATTAAATTATAGCAAATATTTTTTTTAAATTTTATGTGTTTATTTATTTGGTAAATTTCCAAATTTGTTTTCATTTCTTTCTCTTTTATCCTGTATTTAATATTAATACACGTGGAGTGTTTCTCTGAAAGATTTTGATTTTTTAAAAAGTTTCTTAACATTCGTGTTTGATTATAGCTTTCGGTTATTAAATATTCTTTGGGGTTTTTTTTGTATTTTTTTTTACTTTTGTTTTCTGGATTTTAGCTTTCGGAATTTTTTTTTAATTTATATTTTTTTGGTGCACTAACCATTTTTTTAATAATACTTTTGTTGATGATGGTAGTTTGACTATAATTCTTCAATAACCTAGCGTAATAGCCCAAAGCCTATTACTGCCCTCATTATATTATTCTCCATTTTTATCTTTTAAAAAGGTTTTGGGTTTTCTGTTCCAAATCCAAAAAAAAAAAAAAAAAAAATCAAGTTTCTTATTGTTACGATTATGAGTTGATGCTTCCCTGCAGCGCTTCTCTTATAGAGGAAAAGAGTAATTCACAGAGATGTCACCAATTAATAAAAGAAAGTTTAACCAATGACCCATTCACCTTTGCGACAGATTTGGTGACCATTTGACGACTTTGGTGACAAATGGAAAGTATTCAAAGGCACTGGAAGCTATGTGAAAAATCGAACGGGAAGAAAGCTATGGACTTTTCGTGAATTTTCCTATGTGACTGGCCGGAAAGGTACTCCAAGGAGTCATTCTATGAGTCGGTCTGTGTACGGAATCAGTTTGTCTGTGAGATCTGCTTTGTAGACCGATCAGGGAATCGTGGTCGGGTGGCTGGATCTAGCGGAACTGTCAGAATCTGTCTCTATTGCGGATCGACTGAAAGCTGTTAAAATGTGCTGGAGGAATTGTGAAGAGGCATTTCTGCTGAAAATCATCGAAGCCTAGAAAATTGCTGCGGAAGGTATCCGCAGTGAGGACTAAAAAGTTGGTGAGCTGAACGTATCTGTTGTGATTGTACTTTAAAGTGTGCTTTTTCTTCATCACTGTGTAATTGTCTACTGTTATTGTCCAAATTGTGCTACCTGTATGTTGTCTTGAAGATTTACGAATAAATCATCATTTGTTGATATCCTCCGAGTTGGTATTAATTTTTCATTCTCCACATGGAAATTTTTCATATCAATATTTTTATCTACGTTATATACATACACACACATATATATATCTGTATGTATGTGTGTGTGTACCACTGGCGGATTATTATGTTGTATTTCCCCGTTTTGATCAATAAGTAAAGTTTCTCTTTTATGAAACGTTGTTGTAGACGTAGAAGAAATTGGAATCAGCATCATTTATTATTTTTGTTTCAACCTAGATAATAATTACAGAATTGTTAGTTATGCACATAATTTACCGAATTACATACTGGTAAAAAACAATTCAGAATGAACGGTAACAAATTAATGTTCACAATTTATCTGAAAACTAATCAGCTAGTTTATTAATATTTCAATCACTAATTCAGACTACGCAAACCTCTACTCATATATTTATAAACAAATTACATAAAAAGCAAAGAATATTGTTTAGAAAAAACAAACTTTATTCAGTTTACAGTAAAAAGGAAATGTCAAAGTTCGCTTTAGAACCAACAGTCAAAATAGGAATAAAATAAAATAGAGAAGAAAAAAACAACCAAGCTTCTCTCTTTAAGATTATAGAGGGAACGATTAGTTCCGAGTTTGCGGGTTGAACCAAAGTCATTTGACTACGGTGAATCAGAAAAAAAGGCGCATTTACCACTGTTTTTTCTATTTATACCTATATTCCCCCTTCTTTTTCGAATGGCAAAAAGGGGGAAATGTTTTGCTATATACGTTGGAAACCAGACACTGAACCCTTTTTAACGTAACCGCTACCACGAATTTAAAGGATAACAGAAACAAAAAGGATGAATAATGTTTAGAATAGTAAATGGATTCTAGTATACCTTCGCAACGGTTTACTCGAAAACTGATTTCAAAAGACGTGCAAGATTTTTTTCTCGTTGAATAAAAACAAATGGCTTCTGATAAAGGATAAAAAATAGAATAATAAAATTTGAAAATGATTTATGAAGGTGAAAACAATACCAGACTTCAGTTATTATGAAGTTTTTAAGATAAGTTAAAAAATTATTTTTCTTCTTTCTTTTTTCAGATTCTATTTTAATCATTTGCTGTCAACAGACGATGACCTCAGTACAAAAGAATTTCCTATTTCGTTATTCTTAAAGGATCAACGAAATATATTTTTGAATACAATTAATCGTTATGATTCTAGTGCCACCTTGAAAATTTCAAAAAGTAATATCAATACTATATATTTCTTCTATAGCATTATAGTGTGTTTCTGTATATTTCTACTAGTATATGTGTAGTATGTACTTTTTATTATAGCAAAACTTTTCGCATAGTTGTAGAAAAATAAAGACAACTATTTCCCTATTTTTTCTTACGGTTATTATTTTTTGAATGTTTTCAACGAGCTAAAAAGATACATTCATAGCCCACCAAAATGGTTGAAATACGAGGCTTGATTGAAAAATAAAGTATCCGTGGCCTTTCTTTCTTTGATTCTTGTACAATTTTTACAATTCTTGTTGAACCTGAAAGTTACTCGTACACGTGCATTGCACTATTCCCTTTTTGAATAGTTTCTATGGACTCGCGCGAACCTGTCGGAGAACAATTCTGTTAGCTATTGCAGCACCAGTATTTTAATGGAATTTTTCAACTCATTGTCGAAACGAACGTGATGTTCCTGAGGTCATCTTTGAGCAAAGGTGAAAGTCACAAGATGCAATGGCGCTACTTCAACCTCATCTCTATGTAAGTGGGCTCTATCGCGTTTTTCCGTTCAACTTTGGGATTTTTAATGTGATGTTGAAAGTATCTCCCAATAAACGAAACGTGATCTAAGTAGAAGATTATAATTATTGCTGTTAATAGTAATGAGGAGATGTGTTCATAAGAGGTGAATCGTTTAGTACAAGAGTTAGCAGTTTTAATTAGTGATAGACATTAAAGTGAGACATCTGTTTTATTCCGGCGTAGTGTGAAGAACTTTAAGAATGAACATAGAAAGGATTTACAAAGAACCTCGAACCCTCATCTATAAATCTTCTAAGGAATGAACTCGATTGTTTTAATAAGGTAAGTAATCAGTTATTATATTAAACGTTAGGTCAGATGCATCTAGGAGCCGTTTTCACACATATAGTATGTTAAGGATTGGCCTTTGATTTTTCATAGATCTGAATAAAGTAACTTTGTTAACATCGCTGTATAACTTTCTATTCACTACACTATTAGTGAATATTTTAAATATTGATTAATTATAGCAGTAGAATGAAATTATAACGGGGGTTACATATTGTGCTTAGAAATGAAGATGATCGTTATAAGCTTCATTTCTAAGCTTACCAATAACACATGGAATCTAAGAAAATAAATGCACAGAAGATACATGTAACTATCAGGTACAATGGAATTTTAAAATCGGGTAAAACAAATGAAAAGGTTATAACCGTGGAGGCATTAGTTTTCAATCAAACCTCTTACATAATTATTAGGTTTAAATGTATTATTGAAATATAACTTCAGTAAAAAAATAATGTTAGATGGAATAATCTGTCTGCAATATTGACCAAAAGTTCTAATGTAAGAATTTGCAAAGAATTTTTAATGGCTTGAATACAGCAAGTATTAGGGCAAAATATACAAGGTCGTGATGAAAGTCAAACCACGAATTACAGACAACTTTGGTATAGTTGTAAAAAGTATTTCTACGGTGTATTTCTTATCGTAAAATACTAAACATTTCCTTAAAAACATCGAATGTGATCTGGAAAAAGTTTCTTAGATTGATTCTTCATAATATCTTCAAAATCTTGTATCCGCCCCCCCCCCGGGGGCGCGGCAAAAAAGGAGTGGGCGAAAAGGGGGGGTAAAGTTAAGGGGATCACTTCTCGCAGCATTCATCCTATCTCCTCAATGTTAAAAATGACCAAGTTTAAGGAACATTTTTAAAAAATTGACTGGATATAAAGTTACCAATTTTTTTTTCTGTTCATTTATTGTATAGTTATTATTATTTTAATGAGAGCATTTTTTTGAAATTTCAATTAGTTTTTTTTAAAAAAAATTATTATGTGGAGTAACATGTTAAAAGTTAAAAAACTAAGAAACTTTGTGTACATTTAAACCTCTAACATTTTTTTGAAAACTTTTTTGACAAAATCTCTCATTAAATTATTCCTTTATGTACTAGTAATACATGTACCGCGTTTCATAGCTATAAAATAAGTAGGATTTTTAAAAATGTTCCTTTTGTGTTGAAATTTACTCATTTGAGAAAATGCAATTTAAAGTAAAAACTAACCGTTTACTAATGCATACCAGCACCACAGCTTGAATTACTCGGGTCATCTGCTAGATCATCTTCTAGTCTACATTTTAATTGTCTTTTTCTAATTCTAGCTTATTTGGTTCTTTGTAAAACTGTCTTTTCTGCTTTCCTTATGCGAACACGATTTGCTTCTTGTAAAGCTAGACATGTATAAAATCCAGGTTAAGCATTTAATAAATTTAAAACTTTTAATTTTGTAATGAATCCTTGATTCAATAGAGATACACTCCAGTTTATAAAATGCATTTTAGGGATTATGTACCAGATGGTGCCATTCAAACTTTCATTACAATTTTGAGTTTTGCCATGTAGGCATCTAAAGAGTAGTTCAGGACTTGACAGATCTCTAAATATTTTTTTTGATACAATTCATAACAGCAACAGGTTAATTATACTTTTATAGTTCTCCTTTAATTATGTACCTATTATATCTACACTATGAGTCGCCACCTGTGGAGCAAAGACCGTGTTGTGGATCAGAATCTGTTGAAAGTTTATGAAAAAACTTGCCCATACAGCTTTCTTCGTAGATATCAAGTTTCCTGAGTTGTTTCTAATGGCCAACCGTAGTATCTTTGCAGTTTATCTATCTTTACGTCTGTCAATCTACTACGGCCACCTACAGACTTCCTGTCCTTAAGCTTTGTGCCTTTCAATTTAAGTTTCAGTGCTCGCAGTCGTATCCCTGTTCTCTTTTCAATGAGACCAACGCATTCCATCTTTTCAATATTAACATTTTTGTAAGGCTTGGAATCAACAACTGCTTTGTATGCCTTACAGTTACCATCTCTCATGTATTGAGTATATTGCAGCTTGTGCATTGACTCTGAGCGATTGAAGATCCGAAATGCACATTCAACTTCCATTCCTCCAATATTTCCAAAGTAATTTGATGAACACTTCTCCCTGTGTGCATTTTAATTCCTCATATTGCATGAATATCTAGAAAATACTTCGGCATCAATAACCTTTCCAGTTTCGACACTGTATCAGGACACCATTTAGTGAAACATACCCCCCCCCTTTTGCCAGGCGCCATCAATAACCACGGGTACATTTGGACTTCCATCATAATTAGGTATTTCTTTACCAACTATTACCATAGAAGCTTTTATGACTTCTCCTATCGCTTGATTTAATGCGTGGGTTAACTCATAAAAGCGCTTAGTTGGAGGAGATAAATTCATCACTCTGCAAAACCCTTTCGCAGCAGCATACCCTTTGCCAATTGATCTCATAGCATATGAAAGTCTCGTATTAACTTCATACACGTTAGTGTCTCTTTCATTAGTTAAAATTCATTAGTTAGGAAAATCTACGATGAAATGATGACAGTCTATGGAAATGATAGCCTGTCATTGCTGTGAGGAGTAAAAGAAATTTTCAAACTGGACCCTCAAGATTATTCTAGAGAGGAAGATCATCAGTAATGGACGACAAAGTGGAAAAGGCCACATTGAATAAAATGGAGGACTTTATCGTATTAAACAGAAGAGCAACCATCCAAATGTGCAGGGCTGAGACTGATCTTAACTATGGAAGTGTGAGGGAAATTATTCACGAATAATTGTACATGTTAAAGGTGTCAGTATGCTGGGTTTCACAACTACTGAACTCTTTTTCAGAAGCAAACAATGCGCGACTCGTAAAAGGAGCTGTTGATTTCTTTTTAGCCAGACGAAGACAATTTTTTATCGCCTGATTACTATGGATGAATTTTGGATCTATCAATATGATTCAGAGATACACTTGGCATTGAAAAACTTAATATTAAGGATAAATAGTGATTGTGTCGACTCGATTTGTGTCGACTCGAGTGGAGTTATTCAGACAATCTCGAATAACCACCATTCTGAAACGCAAATTAAGAAATATATGAGTATATTAAGAGATAAGAATATTCAAATTGAATTTTAATGAATACCTTCCCATGTGGGTATGTATGGGAATGAGGAGGTGGACCGACTAGCAAAAAGGGGAAACCAGGAAATAAGCGATCAAAATCTAACTCCCCCAGATTCCTTAAAAAAGTATGTCCACAAAAACATTGAAAATTCCTGCAGAGACAATTTCGAGGTAAAGAATTTTAACATATCGTTGCTAAATGATAACTTAGAAACAAAACTACGTCTGCTCAAATCCCTAGGAGTCACAGAAGATAAATATAATTATGCCAGCATTTTATTTCCGTTCGTCAAATAATGTCTTCCTTATGATATTTTCTGGATTTGGGAAAGGAAGCGGAAGAAGTTGAGCACAAGTAAGAATAAATTAAAATACATTCTTGAATTTTTGAAAAATGAAGTATCTTAAGAGCGAATCATTTTGATTAGTACTTGTTTTGGTTTTGATAGAGTAAAGTAACCATTATTGGGGTAATACTTTTAAAGACAAATCATCTGCTAAGAAATACATGGAACAATGCCTCTTTTGCGATTAATCAAAGCAATGTTTCAAACTTAGTTCTCTTTTTCGCGAAAAAAAAAGAGTATAAGGTTAAAAAAAGGGGGGAGGGGAACATGCTTTGTTTGTTTACGACGAAATCATATTTCTCATAATTGTAGGGATAAAGTTAAATGTGTTATTTGTAAAGGAAGGAATTAGAAATTCTATGCCAAAATAACAAAACCAATAATTTGGTAACTTAAAATAAGAAACCAAAAGCAGTGTTCTGATAATGTTTTAAATAGTCAGATTTTAAATCTAGTGCTAACACTCTATTACAGACTATAATTGTGCCTGGCAAAAATGGCAATGGAAAAAAATGGTGAAAACTATATGTTAAATTACTTAACATAAAAGGTTAGGAATAAAAATTCTCTTATCTTTTCTTTCTGTAGCCAGGTTCTTTCCAGAAAATTAATCCACATTAGCGAGTCAAAGATTTGTTTTTTTCTTCCATATTGAATAGGAACAGCCCTGGGCAAGATATACAACAAGACGCTTGCAAAGAGAATATTGACGCTTACGAAGAGAGTAAATGCGTAGTAGGTGTAACGCGTTTTTCATCACATGCGCAAATGAATTACATGCTCTTAACATGTGCTCTTTTTTAATTTTGTGGATTATGGAGTTCAATATTTACACACTATTATCGATTCTGGCTGAGTAAAATCTCATTGAATGGAAGACATTATTCATCAGATATATGGATCAAATTTTTAGATAGGATAGTTGGTATCGAGATTGATTTATAAGTTATTTGGAGGTGCTGAGATAGAAGAAAAATTTCATCATTTGTTTTAAGTACATTTAAGTAATGTTAATAATGAATATAATTGTTAGATTTTATGTTTGAATAAGCTTGATATCTGTTTAGGAGTTCGAAGAGTCCATAGCTATCTGAATTAAAAGTCAGAAATGATATCAAATTGTTGATAGGAGCCGATATTGAGAGAACGTTGTTGACTGGGAATATTAAAATTCTAAAATCTGGTCCGGTTGCCCTGCAGACTCATTTAGATTAAATATTAATAGGTAGTATTCCGGAAAACAAATTCGATTATAGGAATTCACTAACGGATATATCAGTACTAGTAAATGAAAGCTAATTTGTGGAATGGGATGTTTTAGGCAATACTGGCCCTGTGGAGTCTAAAACAAAATTTGAGATAATACGTTACTTTGAGGACACAGTTACTAGAGATCCGGAGGGAAGATATAAGGGTGCATTACCTTGGGGTTTAAACGATGCTTGTCTCCCAAGTATCAGGACTTTTGCCGAAAAGCGTCCCGTTAGTACCTACAGAAAATTGGGAGATAAAAAAAAAGGACAGAAGATCATAGAAAGGTATTCGATTCATGGGTACAGGAAAAATCGTTGAAAGATTAAGTGACAATAAAAAATTTCCAGGTTCATTACCTTCCCAATAGACCTGTATTCAAAGAATCGAATGATACCATTAAAGTAAGACAAGCTTTCGATGCCTCGGCCCTTGTCAAAGAACATCCCTCCTTAAATGATTGTTTCGATAAAGGACCAAACCTGATAGAATTTAACCCCCTCCCCTATTAAATCGTTTTCGAAAACACCCTATAGGACTAATGACTGACACAGAGAAGGCATTTTTACAGGCACATTATAAAAGAGATGGATCGGGATTGTTTGAGATTTTTGTGGGAAAATAAAGGGAGAAGAAACTGAGATTTACTGGTATAATAGTTTAGTTTTTGGTGTTAACTGTAGTGCTTTCTAATTGGCTGCAACACTCAACCACTACATAAATAATTATCCTGGATTACTTTCAGCTACAGCCATTATTTTAAAGGAATCGATTTTATGTGAACAATTGTGTTTGTAATTTTGGTACAATTGAAGAAGTGAATTAATTTATTCGATCATTACTGTCATTGGCAAAATTCAACCTTTGAGGGTAGCTGTCAAATTGTACGGTAGAAGCATACCACTTGGAATCTAATAATTCTGTAGCTGTCTTGAGACTTAACTGGGATTTAAAAAGAAATAACAAGTCAATTGAAAAGTCCCCGGCCTACCATAGCAAAACACATTTTTTGGCAAAATTAGTTTTTTTTTATTCAACATAATTCCCTTCAAGGGTGATACACTGATCATAGCGACCCTCTAACTTTTCGATACCATTTTTGTAGTATGATTTGTCCTTTGCTTCAAAATAGGCCTCAGTTTCGACAATCACCTCTTCCTTCGACGAAAATTTCTTCCCAGCGAGCATTCTTTTGAGATCTGAGAACAGGAAATAGTCGCTGGGGACCAGATCTGGAGAATACGGTGGATGAGGAAGCAATTCGAAGTCCAATTCATGGATTTTTGCCATTGCTTTCACTGACTTGTGACACGGTGCATTGTCTTGGTGAAGCAGCACTTTCTTTTTCTTCAAATGCGGCCGTTTTTCGGCGATTTCGTCCTTCGAACGGCCCAATAACGCTATATAATAGTCGCTGTTGATGGTCCTTCCTTTTTCAAGGTAGTCAATGAAAATTATTCCATGCGCATCCCAAAATACAGACGCCATAACCTTACCAGCCGACTGTTGCTTTTCCCCACGCTTTGGAGCGGGTTCATCGTGTGCAATCCACTCGGATGACTGTCGATTGGACTTCGGAATGAAATGATGGAGCCATGTTTCATCCATTGTCACATATTGACTCGGGTTTATTACACTTGATCATCTTCAAACATTGCTCCGAATCATCAACTCGGCGTTGTTTTTGGTCAAAAGTGAGCTCGCGCGGCACCCACTTTGCACAGAGCTTTCTCATACCCAAATATTCGTGAATGATATGATGTACACGTTCGGTTGATATCTTTAGAGTGTCTGCTATTTCATTCAATTTCAATTTACGGTCATTCAAAATCATTTTGTGGATTTTTTTAATGTTTTCGTCGGTAACAACCTCTTTTGGGCGTCCACTGCGTTCACCGTCTTCGGTGCTCATTTCACCAAGTCTAAACTTAGCATACCAATCCTTGATGGTTGATTTTCCTGGGGCAGTGTCCGGAAACTCGGCATGAAGCCAAGTTTTTGCTTCAACTATATTTTGTCCCTTCAAAAAACAATATTTTATCAACACGCGAAATTCCTTTTTATCCATTTTTTTCACAATAACAAAAGTTGCTTCACTCAAAATGCTATAATTCACAAACTAATGATCCGACAGCTGTCAAATTTATACACGCATCTTTTGAGGGTTAGGGCTAACTAAAAAAACATATGGATTTAATTCTAGTAGCACCATCTATGTGTCAGGTCGGGGCCTTTAAATTGACCTGTTATGATATTATACCAAATTGAATCGTATGTGGAATGGCAACTAAACTGGCTCTTCTACAGCAAAAAAAGTTTTTATCCCATTATGAAATAAAGTTTTTTATCTTGTAACCCTTCTTCCAAAATTGGAGAATGCATGAATGATGGAAGTTAAAATCAAAGTGAGATGATGATCTTGTGATCAGATATCCAGGTGGATTAATTTAGGCCTAATAGGGTAGAAAGATGTTAGTCTTCATATGTTCTGTGATGCCTCAAAGTATGCATATACCACTTGCATCTTTTTACGAGTCAAAACATTTGATTTTATGAATATTAGTTTTATCGGATCACGTACTAGAGTAGCCACATTAGAGAATAGTTCTGTATTTCTTCTGGATTGAAACTTTTGGAACGCTATATTGGAGCCAGATACGGAAATATACTTGTCGGTGACTTAGATATTCTGAATGCAAATATTTTTATTGGAGTGATTCGGTGACAGCCCTAAGTTGGATAAGGCGTGAAATTAATTGTGGTACATTTGTGAGGGCAAGAGATAAAAATTTTGATGCAGGCATGTGGTTCTCACCTTCTCAATAGGATGTTCTCCTGAGAAGTTTCTAAAGCTGAAATAGTGGGAAGGGCCAGCATGGCTCAGAGAATCAGAATAAAGTTGCCACAGCGTGACGAATCATTTGTTGAAATAGAGATAAACTCTGAAGTATATAAGAATCTTTGACAGTCCTTGCTAAAAGTGTAGATCCTGATGTGTAGTATCACAGCTATTTCTCTTTATACAATAAAATTATACGGCTTATAGCTTGGCTGTATCGATTTATAAGCAACTTGAAAATTTCCATCAACTTGAAAATCAAGTGCCATCAATTCCTCATGTTGTTTATTTGTTGGTTTCCTGTAAACATCAAGAATTATTTCACTCTGCAGTCTCCCCATTGATGACCCATCTGAAGGAGAAATATTGGATCCTAAAAACCAAAACAACTATCCGGATAATGGTTGAACAATGTGTGTGATGTAAAATATTCAATGATCGGAAAATGGAGACAGTACCATTAACATTGTCCCCAGAAAGAATCCAAGACGCAGTAGTATTCCATGTCGTTGGTATAGATCTAGCAGGTCCTTTCTATTTACGGAGTGAACAGAAAGCATGAGTTATATTGTAAACCTGGGCTGTATACCGAGCAGTGCCCCTCGAACTTATTACATCCCTGCCTACTGAGGCGTTTCTCCAGTCATTACGAGAGTTTCATAGCCAGAGCGGAAGGCCAATGACGATCTGCTCCGACAATAGTACAAATTTTGTCGGGACAGATAAAGCTTTTGCGGAATTAAACTGGGATCAAATTTCTATCGCTGCAATTCTCCACAGAATTCGTTGGAAGTTTAACCATCATGTCGCAGACTGGTAAGGAGGATGGCGAAATAGCTGATTCAACTGTTGAAAAGAATTTTGTGAAAAGTTCTGGGAAGAACCTCACTAAATTATGACGAACTTATCACCCTTCTTTGCGACTGTGAAGGAATAATGAATGCGTGACCTCGAACATATGTAACAGAAGACATAAGAAGTTTGGCCTCAATGATACTGGCTATGTTCTTTCTAGAAATAAGGTCTTCAGATGACATAGATGTGATTGACAATCAAAAGATGAATAAGAGAATCAAATACAGGCAGCAAGTGAGAAGCTGTCTTCATGAAAGATTCCGTTTTGAATATCTTGGTCAGTTGCAACAAAGGACTTTACATCAAGTGCAAGTCAAAACCCTAGCAATTGCTGATATTGTACTCTTGGAAGGTAACGGTCAAAAACGTACCTACTGACCATAGGTTTAGTATCGGAATTAATTACTGGAAAAGATGGTCAAAACAGAGTACCACGCGTAAAGACTCGTGTTGCGTCATGATCAAACTCCATGAGAGGTAAGTTTCTCTGTTGGAGAGTGGCTACAGATGGAAGAGAGGAAAAAGCTGTAACGGTTGTGTTTCGAAAAAGATGATGGCGAAAAAGAGTGTTTAATGTTTGTACTGTGCTGTGCTGTTTTGATTTAAATATATGTTTTTGATGTTTCCTACAATGTTGTCATCTATAAACAAAACTGCCTACATTCATTTTCACAGTAAAACCTAATAAGAACTACATTTCTAGCGCCCCCGGGTAGGCTGGTTTTGTTTTGGAGTTTGATAACGATAAGAAAATTGAATTTCCATTTTGAAGTTATTGATATAATTAGATATTGAACACAGACATTTATCATTGAATGTATGAACTAATTTAATAAAATAGTAAATATGGAAATTATTAAACGAAATAAAACAGCACAGTGTACTTCATTTACGAAATCATACACTAAGTTAGAGAATGTGTTGATGAATGAAAATCCGGACGCAGAAGAAATTTAAATATGTTTACATTTGTTTAAGCCAAAAACAACTCATTAGAGTTGACACATAATAATTATTTAGATGCTTTAACAGATGAAACAGAATTCAAAACGGAATTTAATATTGTCGAAGAATATAGAGAAAAGGCTTTGAGAATGGTACTAAAGTCTAAACGAGTATTAGAGAATATTAGGAGAAAACGAAACAATAAAGAAAGTAGCAATTCTAACAATAATTCTCATTTGACTGTGTGCGAAAATCCGTATAAAACGATTTCCCCTCGACTTCCTGAAGTTGAACTGTATAAATTTGGTGGTGAATTACGAGATTGGTTAACCTTCTGGAATCAGTTTAAAAACATACACGAAAATAAAAATTTAACTGATTGTGATAAATTTCATTACTTAATTCAGTCGACAAAAATTAAGTCAGAAGCTAGAGAGCTTGTTGAATCTTTTCCTATTACGAATGAAAACTCCCCTTTGGCGATTGAAAGCTTAACTGAAAGATATGGACGAAAAGAACTATTAATTGATTTTTATGTACGAGAATTGTTAATACTTGTTTTAAATAACGCTACTAAAAAGAAACAAGATTCTTTAAGCAGTTTGTATAATAAACTTTCTACTCAACTTCGAGCTCTAAGTAGTTTAGGTGTAACTACAGACCAGTGCGGCGTAATATTATATCCTTTAGTCGAAAGTTCATTACCGACCCATATATTGCGATCCTTTGAAAGACAAAGAAAAAATATTGACTCCGAACAGAGTATATCAACACTGGATGCTATAGTTTCGTTTCTGAAGAGCGAAGTGCAATCAGAAGAAAAAATAAAATTAAGTAGATCTGAAAAACTTCCCTATGAACGTGAATGCAAGCACTTGGCAAAGAGCCAAAATACGCTCCCAGCTGCTGCAGAATTATTCATTCAAGAATCAAAGGATACATGCGCGTTTTGTTTCAAGGTTCATGCAAATCGCTTTTGTAAAAGAACTTTTTTCATCCCACTAGAGGAAAAGATCGCAATAATAAAAAAAAAGGATTGTGCCATGTCTGCTTGGCTAAGGGTCATCTTGCTTTTAGATGTCGATCTCAAATAACGTGTGAATTGTGTTCTAAAAGACATTTAAAGTTCATGTGCCCAAACATTGTATGTAATAAATCTGATTCACCCAAACAAGAGGTAAATGATAAAAATATTAATGAAAAAACAGTTGATTCTTTACATTCTCGGGCAACGAATGAAGTTATAATACAAACTCTTGTTGTGAATGTACATGGCATCAAGAAAGAGCGTACAGCGAGAGCTATTATCGATACGGGATCGCAAAAATCATATATATTGAAATCTACTGCTGAAGATTTGGGTTTTAATTTGCAGAGGGAAGAGGAATTTCGCCATTCCTTAATTGGCGGAACGAAAACAAGGATGTATAAACACAAGTGTTATAAAATTTACTTGAGTAGTCTTGATGGTAACTATATTTGTAAATTAGATGCATTAGATCATGATGTCATTTGTAATGATATTTCTATCGTAAAAAATGGTTCTTGGATACATGAATAGAAAAATAAAAAAATATATTATTAACCGATATCCAAGAAAACTCAGGGCCCATTGAGGTACTTTTGGGTGCAGACGTTGCCGGTAAGTTAATTACTGGTCGACGAGAAGAGTTAGAGACAGGCTTAGTAGCATTAGAAACCAAGTTAGGTTGGACTTTGATGGGTGAAGTACCACGATATACCGACGAAAAAGATGCAAGTATGAATATCGTAACCATGTTATCTCAAGCAGATATTCCTGTTCCTTCACTGTGGGATCTGGAACTACTTGGTATACGGGATCCTATTGAGCAAAATTCAAGGGAGGAAACTGAAAAGGCTGTCATGTTTCACTTTCAAGAAACAATTCGGCAAAAGAGAGATGGGAGATACGAGATCCATATGCCTTGGAAAGTGGATCGTGCGTTTCTAACAAACAATTATGAGTTGTGCTTGAAAAGACTTGAATCTACTACCAGGAAGTTGGAAAAAATTGATTTTAGAGAAAAGTATCATGGTCTTTAGAGAATGGTTAGAAGAAGGAGTTATTGAGGAAGTTCCTGGAACTGAGTTACTTGTTGGTACTTATTACCTTCCACACCGACCCGTCATCAAAGAAACATCCACAACCAAGATAAGACCGGTGTTTGATGCCTCTGCTAAGATCCACAACCATCCATCATTAAACGACTGTTTGGAGACTGGAAATAATTTAATTGAAACAATTCCTTCTATTTTGGTGAGATTTAGACTGAAACCAATTGGTGTAATTTCAGATATCAGAAAGGCTTTTTTACAAATATCCTTACATGAGAAAGATCGAGACTTCGTACGATTTCTTTGGTATGACAATGAGGGCAATATGCGAACTTTCCGGCATGCTCGAGTTGTTTTTGGCATCACCAGCAGTCCTTTTCTGTTAATGGCAGTTATTAATCATCATTTATCAAAAGAATCAATTAAAGAACGTTACTATGAAGAATTTCTTAAAAAATTGATAGATAGTTTTTGTGTCGATAATTGCGTAACTAGTGTACAAAATAATGCCGAACTAGAAACATTCATCGAATCTGCCACTAATGTAATGAAAGAAGGAATGTTTGATCTCAGAGGCTGGGAAAGTTCTGCCGTTCCTGTATCTTCACAAAATGCAACATCACAAGTATTAGGATTGATTTGGGACAGAAATTCAGATACCTTAGAAATAGGCTCAGAATCTTTGAAATTTGATGAAAAAGAAAAGGTAACTAAAAGGAAAATACTTTCAATGGTTAGTCGAATATTTGATCCCATAGGTTTCTTGGCACCTGTTATGATTCAGCCTCAGGTTTTGCTACAATCCACTTGGAAAACCAAAGAATCATGGGATGATGAAGTGAACGATGAAATAAAGAAGAAATTTTTAAAATGGGAGAAGCAACTGAAATACTTCAAAAATATTAAAATTCCAAGATGGTTAGGTGTGATGGAGGAATCCAACTTAAGTATCCATTCTTTTGTCGATGCCAGTAAGACAGCTTATGCGGCATGCATTTTCTTAAGAAGTGAATCCTGTAGGGGCTCAGTGACTGTCCAATTACTTCAAGCCAGATCACGAATAGCTCCAATGAAGACTATTACAATTCCGCGTCTCGAATTATGGCCGCTGTCATTGGCGCTAGGCTTTTTAGTTCTATGAAGCAAGCTCTGAAATTTCCCTACATCAAGACTTACTTTTGGACTGATTCTTCCACAGTTCTTACGTGGATAACTCATCGAGAACAGTGGTCGGTATTCGTTGCCAACAGAATAAGTGAGATAAGAAAATTGACAACTTCGGAAGATTGGCTCCATATTTCAACTGACCAGAATCCAGCAGACATTTTATCAAGAGGTTGTGGACCTAAACAACTTCAAAAATGCAAGTGGTGGCAAGGACCAGCCTGGTTACAGAATCCGAAGGAACAGTGGACAAAGTCAGCTGTAAATATTGACGAAAAAGAAGTAGAAATAGAGAAACGAAAATCAGTCATCTCTGCTAATAACACAGAGCTAGAGTCAATTTCATTACAGTTAGCCAGAAGAATTTCTAGATTTTCAAAGATGATTAGGGTTATGGCTTGGGTACTGCGTTTTCAACCAAAGGCCAAAGACTTCAGAAAATATACGGAACTTGCAAATGAGGAACTGTTAAATGCACAAAAGATTATTTTTCGTGTAGTACAAAAAGAATGTTACTCTAATGAAGAAACACGAAAAAATTTGAGAGGTCTTCAAGTATTTGAAGATGAAGAAGGAATTTTACGATTGAAATCTAGATTGATAAATGAAGAAGAATCGAAATATTTTATTTCTCCAATAATTCTACTATCAAAACACCTTGCAGTAAGAAGATTTATAGCCCAAGAACATGTTTCTAACAAACATGCTGGGACATTAACTCTTCTGACTATTTTGCGTGAAATATTTTGGATAGTGAAAGGGAAAAGGACTATCCGGAGTGTTATCAAAGAATGCTTAACATGTAAAAGGCAAAGAGTGAAACATCTTGGAGTACCTTTTCCGCCTCTTCCAAAAGATCGAACAGAGTTAGCAGCAGTTTTTCAAGTATCGGGAGTAGACTTAGCTGGACATCTGTTGACTAAATCTAAACAAAAGGTGTGGATAGTACTTTTTACTTGTGCCGTATTTAGAGCTGTCCATCTAGAACTAATACCTTCACTTAGTACAAATGACTTCATCGAAGCTATGCGTAGGTTTATTGCCAGAAGAGGACGAATTTCTGTGATGTACTCAGACAATGGTACTAATTTTACAGGACTAAACAAAGCTTTGAAACAATTAGATTGGACAACAATTGAAAGTGAATTTAGAGTCAAGGAAATTCGTTGGAAGTTTAATCCACCCTCCTCTCCATGGTGGGGAGGTTTCTGGGAACGCTTGATTGGAATTTTGAAAGATCTTTTAAGAAAAAATCTTGGGTGCTCCTGTTTGTCTCTCGAGGAATTGCAGACCCTCGTCTGTGAGTGCGAATCTGTCATGAATAGCAGACCACTAACTTACATATCTGAGGAACAAGAGCTGAAAACTTTGACCCCATCTATGTTTCTTCAGGATATTCCATTGAATAATGTTTCCGATTTGGATCAAATTGAAAAGACTAATATTGTTTTGAGATGGAGATATATTCAGAAGGTTCGTGAACATCTAAAACAAAGGTTTAAAAGAGAGTACCTGGGTTTCCTTCGTTCATCAGTTACCAAAAGAGAAGATAAGATAAATGTAGGTGACATAGTTTTAATTGGTACAGATGATAAAAAAAGGCTGCATTGGCTGCTAGGAAGAGTACTGGAGCTTTTTTCAGGTAAAGATGGAATCATCAGACTTGTTAAACTGCGAACTGAAAAGGGAAACGTACTAAGACCAATCCAACGACTGTACCCTTTGGAATTGAAACCAAACTACGAACAAGTCGTATCGGAAAACCGTAAGGGTCCGGAAGTGGTCACTGAATATCCCGAGCTCAATACTGACTCTAATAAAACTGTTCCCGTGACTAGTTCAGGACGAGAAATAAAACCAGTTAAAAGACTGGATTTATAAACTTCTAAACAAACTTTTGAACTTTCTATATTTGAATTCTAAAATATTGATTTAAATTTGCATTCCAATATTTTGAAATATTTGTATATCTATTTGTACTTCTTTGTTATCTTAAATTGTATGCATATATTATCTTTATGTTTATTGTTTTGAGTTTGTATCCCCAAACTCAAGGTGGGGAGAACGTTGCGTCATGATCAAACTCCATGAGAGGTAAGTTTCTCTGTTGGAGAGTGGCAACAGATGGAAGAGAGGAAAAAGCTGTAACGGTTGTGTTTCGAAAAAGATGATGGCGAAAAAGAGTGTTTAATGTTTGTACTGTGCTGTGCTGTTTTGATTTAACTATATGTTTTTGATGTTTCCTACAATGTTGTCATCTATAAACAAAACTGCCTACATTCATTTTCACAGTAAAACCTAATAAGAACTACAACTCGATTTGGTGAACTGTTATGATCAGTACAGAGACTGTTTCATTTAGAGATTGACAAAGTATTACACACCTTGAGAATCAGTAACTACTTCATACAAAATATAAAAGTGACTACTCTTGATAGATTGTATTACGATTGAATACTTTGAACTTTTGAGTTTTATAATATTTTGATTTACAACTATTAGTTACGTGTTTATTATATTATTATGTATCTATTCATTGAATATTTTTAATGTTTGTGATTAGATATTAAGTTTACTTTCAATAAACTCAAGGTGGGGGGATATCAGAAATGAGGCCTCTCATTGTATATAATATTTTCTTTTCCTTGACAGCAAGTCACCAGAATGTCTTTTCAAAGTGATTGGTAGAGACGATTCAGAGTGCTTCCTGGGAAGGCGAAAAGAGAGTTTTTTAATCAGTTCTGTTCGGCTCTGTCTATTACGTAGTATTGTCTAGTGAAGTTAATAAATGTATGTTCCGTGGGGATTCGCTTTTTTACCTGAATTCTGATCTCGAACCCTTCATTTTAGGACGATGCGTGATATCCGATTGAAATTACGGTCGTATTTGTGAAAATTGGTATGAAATAAAACTTGGTGTGTAAGCAATCAATAAAAAATAACTGTCCCTTTTCGCACGTGATGACGCGTCAAATAAGATTCCTAACTTACTTGTAGTCTTATCAATATGTCTTACTGCTCTATGTGGCAGATAAAATGTAGTTTGCTTCAGATTTTTTCATGAACTTTCGATTTTTTAATTTTATTTTGACAACATTAGATGTTTTCATTTCAGTTTCATTGGCACCAAATACACGAATGGAAAAGTTTTTTTTTCCCCCTAACAATAGGAAAGTTAATTTGTCTTTAAAACGTAACTTTTTTGAGCACAATCTAATATTTTCTGTTTCATTTTTGTCATCAATTAACGCAGCGCATGTTTGCGAGAGTTTGTATGTGTTTTAAACACTGCCGATACGATGCTGCAATCGTTTTCGCTCTTCTGAATAGAATCATTACTTCGATTTCGAAAACATTTTTAAACATAGTGGTATCCACAAAAGAACATAAATCCTTTTTAAAACATTCAGCTACCCGGTGTTCAAGTTTCAGACACATTAAACAGCATCCCCCTTTTCATATATTTCTTTTATCTCCTTAGCATTAAACATATTATAAAATTCATGATCTTTTTTTATAGCGAAACAAACATTTTCTTCTTCCTGGTGTCACTGATCGCTGTACAGACATTGAAAATAGGTTTTGTTTTTTCAGCGGTGGCTTATTGTAACTGTTATGTCTCATGAAACGAGAGTTTTTATTTTATGATCTACCCGGTGAGGGAAGGAAATGATGATTTGGTACTCTATGACTATAAATTTAAAATGAACTTTCTTAAATTTGAATTTCCGAATTAAGAAACTGTAAAGAGCATTTAATTCAAATTCCTTGACCTTTTGGTATTCAAATTCATTAAATTCCTTGTCAATAAATGCGAATAAGATTTCCCATTTGTTCCCAAACATTCGAGACTTCGTATCTGCGTTGTCATACGAATTTCGTAAATAATGTCACTTGGATTTTTAACAGGTGTTAAATTCAATAAATCACTCAAATGAGCATTGATCAACACATTTTTCCCGAAACTATCCTTCAATAAATCAAGAGCTTTATCGTGATTCTCATCAGATATTGTAAGGTCTCTAATGCATGCAAGTGCATTACCACAAAAATATGATTACAAACAATTAAATTTATCAACATTGCTTATTTTCGCGTTATTATATATCGAGCTTTTAAATATATTAAAAAAATATAACCCTCCTATAAATAAATTCCTCTCTATTTATTGATATGCAATTTTGGTAAATTTATATTTGCATATTCAGAATTGAATATTCGATTAACTGAATACATTTTTGGAAACTGCATCAACTTAGATAAAATTCGAATTCTTTTTCTTAATTTAGAAAGAAAGTTTTGTTTTCTAGGAAATTATCTTTTCTTTAATTTCTTCTGAAGATTCCATATCTTCAGAGATCGTATCGACAGTTAATAGGTCCTCAGTTTTTTTTGTTTACAGGTTTCAAATTACATTCCTTTTCGCTTAATTGTTCAAAAATACTTCGAAATTATCAACAGTTTTTCGCTTTCAGTATTAATTAATTCCTTCGATTTCATTTATCAATTTTGTAAGCGTAGAACCTACAGTAGTACGTTTCTTTTTCAATTTTGAAAGACTTTCAAACATTTTTGTTTTTCTATCAAGGTATAGTTCAGTTTCCATAAAAAATTAAATTACCTGAATTCAATGTCGACGATGATGAATGATTTCCATATCCTTTCTCATCTAATGCGTCAAAATGTAATGGTCAATAATCGAATTGGAGGTTCAATGTCGAATTTCGGGTGTGTTCAACTCTTACACTTCGGGGAACCCTTTAAACTTACCAATTTCTTGAAGAGATCTCTTGATCAAAAAGTAGAAAAAATAGGATATCGAAGCTTTATCGTACTCAAATTTACAAATTCATATTGTATTTTTATTTTATCACGATGCAAACATCTTAAGATAATGAATAAAAAGGTAGTTAAAGGAATTTTCTAAAATATATCCTATGACTAATAAACAAGAGCAGCAGTATTTTGAATCATAACAAATTAATAAAAATAAATTTTCTTAATGACTTGGCTATGATTGTTCCTTATTGCAAAGTATTTTTACGTCTAGAATAATTGTTGAAATCTGCAACCTAACTTCGCCTTCAGCATCCAATCTGTTTCTTTTTTTTTATTATTTTCATCGCAGCATACAAAGAGAAAAAAATGTGCATACATAAGTTTAAACGAATGACATTCGATGTTTCACACCTCTTTTGGCAATTTAAAGATATTCTTTTTTAATGTCAGTCCAAAAATACATAATACCAACGTGACTAAATTTCGGTCGAGTCAATTCGTATGTCGATTCGAGTGTCGGTCGATAAATCAATTAATTGTTCTTTTCCTTTTATTGAGAGTTTGAGGGTGTCACAGTCTTGAAAAGGATTTTGGTTCCAAGTTAATTTTCGTTTTTGAACAAGAAAATATTCGAAAAAAAATTTCAGATCTGATAAATGCTGAACCTAACTAATTTTTATATTTTTATCGAGATTAGTGTTATTGTGTCTATTAAAATGTTACGCAAATTAGGAAAACAATCAATATTATCTTTCAAAATGCAATCTGCCCAAAATTTCAATTTCAGTAGAGTGGCTTCAATTTTACTTTGTACTGTGAAAATAGTGATACGTGTTCCTTGCAGCTACGTGTTGAGCTCATTGAAATAGGTAAAAATATCAGCTAGAGATATACACAACTTTCTGAATCCAAACTGCATCATTAAATGTTTGAGTTAATTGAGAATCATGTTCAGATAAGAAAATTTTCCAATCCAGCATCCAATATTTTAATTCACAAAATCTTGCCTTTTGCATGAGATAACCAACGGACTTGCGTGTGCAATAGTAGTATTTTATGCAAACTTCCCATTCTTTAACACAATAAATTGAAACGTCTTGAATTCAATGTGGCCTTGATTTGATAAAATTTATAATTTTAGCACAATCACTAAGTACTTTTTAAGCTCTTCTGGCCCTTTTTTCACTGCAAGAGCTTGTCGATGGAGACAATAATGAGTGCTTATTATGTGAAGAATTTTTTGTTCCTACACCATTCAATTTTCCAAGCATTGCCTTAGCTCCATACTTGGTAAGTACTTGATAATATAAATCCTAAGATATATCATGCTTTTTGAAGTATTTACAAAGTTAAAAAAATTTTCCACAGTGTTCTAGTTGGTAGACTTTTGCAAATTAACATATAACTTTTGCATATAACATTAGAACGACAACAATAGCTTAATTTATCGTCGTTTAAAGAGATTGCGAAATGGGCCTATGTCTCAGAATGCCTTGAACGCTGTAGTCGACAATACTAAAAATTCTGCGATCCATTTAAAAACGGCATCTGTGTAAGATCCACGTAGTGTTAATGCTGAGATCTCAAAACCACCAAGCATGCTCTGATTTTGTTTGCCGGTTTTTGGCAAGAATGGAAGATGATGACGCTTAGCCTTAGAAAATTCTTTGGTCAGATGAGGCGCACTTTTTTTTAGATGGAGCTATCAGTAATCAAAATTACAGTGAATGGGGTGTTTCATCTCCTAATGTCCTGCACCAATAACCACTGCATTCTGATTGCATGACTGCAGGGTGCGGATTTAAAGCTGATTTTATCCTCGGACCGTTTTTCTTTGAAACTCTCACTCCTCAAGGTTCTAAAACGCGCTTTCTCAAGCGAACACGGCACAGTGAACTCCTTCGATAGCAAGTCATTCCTGTTTCACAGGAATGGAAATATTTGCAGACCACTGTTTTCATGCAAGATGGAGCAACTCCCCATATTAGGCTCCAAGTAAAAGAATTGCTTTGATGAGAAGCGGGTAGTATCCAGAGCCTTTCCGGATTCCTGGCCTCCTCGTTCACCCGACTTAAATCCCTTTGGTGTCTAGTTATGGGAATTCCTAAAAGACCGTTTTTATGGAGGAGAAATCAGGACTTTATCTGAATTGAAAGCCAGAATTTTCGTCGTGTTATTGGAATCTCTTGAGAGTTTTTTCGCACTTTCACTGAACACGTTACAATGCGCTTTCAACACGTAATTGATGTCAATGGAGCACACATTAATCACATTCTGTAACTGAATAAATTTTAATGATTCTGACAGACCTTTTGTCCTTCTTTGGGAGCCACAATTACCCCTAATGGTCAAAATTCGAACTATTTTTCATTGCAGAAATCGTTTCCCCGTGGCCCATATAACGTATATATTAAGTTTCATCAAAATTCAATAAGTAGAACGGGTTGTAGAGGGATCTGAATAGGTTCACTTAAATTATAGTCACCCTGTACTTCCGTTTTTTACGGATGGGTAATTTTGAATCGCTTGATAACTTTTTGCTTCTAACGTCTGATTCATTATCACCAGTAGTAGCAACACTGTTTTCTGTATCCGTTGTATAAAGTTTACCAGTTTTTAACTGCATATTCATTATTGCTATGGTATTATAAACTACAAATAAATAATAAGAATTATCAATTATGACGATATGAAAAGAAACATAAAATAAACGCTCACTTGTACGCTTGTGTGTGACTGTATTTAATAGACAGAATGAGGTTAACAGAACTAATATGTTTGGTTTGGTTTAATTCGGTAGTACGGGATGTATACTGTAACACAAGAGATCGTGTTTTTCCCAGATAATCAAGATGCATAAGTATCTTAGGAAACAGCCGAGGAGAGGAAAAAAAACCGAGTGAACAGCTCTCTCTTTTATCTACTCCCATTTAGACCTATTAGAACTCTAAATCTAAAACATATACCGAGCATGCGCAAAATTGCCTCTAAGCGCTCCTTCCAAAATCGGCTTAGATACCAACAATTGGTGTAGTTATGACTCTCGTAAAAAGCGCCAAAAAAAAAAAAAAAAAAAACGCACCAAATAAGAGCGCGATTCTTCACCTGAAGAACGGAGACTATTATATGATCTTATGCATCTCGATTAATGTATTTGAAGAATGGGACTCGTACGAAATTCAAGATTTTATTACATCCGTAAAATGTTTATTTCTATCTATTTTTACAAGCAAGCTGCTTTTTAAAATTTTATCTTTTATAAAAATAAAAATTTTACTAAAATATTGGCGCTTAGATAAAGCAAAAAGTGATCACTTGCGGAACCCCTGTCAAGTTCTAAAGAACCCTAGTGTTTCATAGAACCCAGGTTGAATAATTATATCATATTTGACAGTTCTCCATAAAAGACAAATCATCGCAACAAAAAAAAATTAACAGGAAAAAATGGGTACATGTTGACACTCTCATGTCACAAATATCTCTGAATAAAATTCGCCTCAAAGATATCTAAAAAAAAATTGGCGTCAAACAGTATGGGTTTAACCAGTATTCTTGAATTTCAGCTTAAAAGTTTACTTTAGTCTGCAGTCAGCATCTTCTTTATCAACCATTTCTCCATCATACAAATACAAAGAAATAGACAAAAATAAACACTACGGGTAACACAAATGATAACGAACCGCTTCGAAATTAATGCATACTCAAACTAAATTGAACATTCATATCACTGCTAGGAATTTTGCGGCATCAAAATTTTTCTTTTTATACGTACCTGCCCTATTTGGATTGCTATACCTAAAACATGCATAAAAATTTTGCAAAAGCTCCAGAATGGTATGCTTCATTCATTAGTTTCTGAGGCACTTTCCTATGGCAACCCTCCAAAAAGATCTGAGAGTCCATTCCAGCCTAAATGAAAATTATTCAGAGGCTATCAGCTACATTTTATAACTCATTTGTGTCTTGTTCTAATCCGTCAATAAATGCCCTGTTACAATAAGCGGAAAGTAAAATTTTCCTTTTAATGTCCCTTATGTAACCTTCACCTTACATGACTAAGAAGAAAGTTGACCTCAAAACAAATAATTAAAAAAAAAAAAAAAAAAAAAAAAAAGAGGAAGTGTTAAAATGGTTGACCCTCTCTTAGTCCGAAACTTTAAAAGGATACATCTCATTGATTTTTTTTTATTCATCTCCACAATTTTATCTTCTTTTCTTTATGCCGAAAGTCATTGTCTCCAATTTACTATTTGAAAAGGGCGGCCCTCTATCCCTTGCCCCTTTAGTTTCAAATTTTCTGAGTACGGATTCTCGCCTTGCCCATCTCGTTTTATCTTCTTTGTATATAATTCATCTTTCATTACCACCACCTTACTTCGACATAATCGCCTCTTTTTACTCCTCGCTTAGAGCAGTGAAGGGTTTCCTATCCTGGATTTTCGTTTTGTTATTCTATTTTTAGTTCATGTTGTAGATTATGTAGACCATGTAGAGAAGTCTCAAGAATAATAAATAAAAACGAAGTTTCCATCTCGATTATTTTTAGTTATAATTTAAACTTTACGATACCCCGGGATAATAACTAAAACTTTACGATTCTGCGAGTTACTTCAATCTACGGTTTCCTGAGGGCTGCGGTAATCTAGCGGTCAATGTCGTGGATTCTCTGCCGGCGGTTTTCGTTAGTTATAGGCTCGAGCCCTGATGTCTCTACGGACCCGCCGTGTAGAGTCTTAGGTCCTCCCGTTGGCATGGTGTGGGAGTTTGGAGAGGGAAGTAAGAGCTGAAGTGTCCTTCTCGTCACTTGACCGAGGTTCAAAATAACAAGGTCTGATCGCCCTCTTATTGCTTCTCAGTGTGACGTTAATGGGCAATCACATCACTTTGCGGCTTCCTGAAGCCAAACAAATCAACATGAGTCGCTGTAATTTACAACATTATGTAAAATAGGATCAATCAATATACAAAACAAATTTTATCCGGATATCTCGGTTATTTCTTAATAATAATCAAAACGTTACAATATCCCTCGTTCGTTCACGAAACCTAAATGACCTGTAGACAGGAGCCTAAAAAGTAAATTTTTACGTTATATCTCTATTACCAGATTTCACACTACAAAAAAAGAAAAGTATTTGTGTTTATCGTGTTTTTTAAGTGAGAAAAAAAACAATTTGTCTTGTCACTGATATTTTATTGTCAAATAGCTCCGTTTTTGAAATCACTGCAAGGACCACGCCTATTTTTAATGCTGAGAATAGAAAAACATTCTCTAATTTTATTTAGGTCATTATACCTCCCTACATTTCTTGAATTTTCTTTTAAACACGCATTTTATTTCAGCATTCAGAAGTGACGTAGAGGAAAATTTTCAAAAAATTGTCATTTTTCAGAAAAAAATAAATCTGATTCGCAGAGAAAGAGAGACATGCTCCAATTAATGTTTATGGTTGAAATGAGTTCAGATTTTTTTTTTCCTATGCTCTCCGAATATTCAAAATTGTTTCTGAACTTCGGAAGTAATAAGATTAGAACTCGCCATTAAGTGCCAGCAATTTCTCATCAGACAAATCGCTTAAATTTCGGCGATTATTTCGTTACCACTTCGGTGGAGGGTGGTTGACCTTGCCGGCCAAATTTGTTTTTCTCATCTTCGAATCTTCAGACAACTTGCCCCGTGAGCCTTAGCTACGCCTTTGTCAACTGAATCACAAAACAATTCACTACCGTGTCAGTTGTTAGAAGCATTTCGGGACTGATAGATGTATTGATGTTTATCAACGTCGCATTTTGAAGTAACATGAAGATTACTGGTGACGGACTTCGTAATTTTGAGCCATGGTCAAGGAAGATATCTGAGCAGGCACCACACTCTCCAAGTTTCTGTCCCCCAATGCCACGGGAGGACTTGGAGCCTCAATAGACAAAAGGGCCTAGTGACAGAAAAATCCTATTGTAAAAAAAAAAAAAAAAAAAAAAAATCGAAATCACCAAGGGACGCTTACGTCGTGAGAAACAGGAAAAATTTTCCTGAAAAAAAATAATTGTTCATAAACACTATTTTTTTTATTCAGCTAGAATTAGAAATTTAGATACAAAAAAATTTCTTTCATTATTTAACGATTGTTGTTTTACATCAACATTATTTTGACAACTACTTCCATATAATTTTTTTCACGAAATGTTATTTAGTCATTTTTTAAAAGAAAAATCACGCATTTTCTCTTGAATTATGGATAAATCAAAATTGATTGAAGATCATTAGTTTTGATAAATGATTCTTCTAGCAACGAATATGTATAAAATCATGTAATTTCTGTTCCTCGATTTTTCTTATAATTTCGATCGTAATTAGCTACAAGTCTAAGTTTAACAATTTTATGACTTAATTACATGAATATGTTAAACTATAAGAGGCCTACAAAACGTAAAAACAGTTCTATAGGGAAATTAGTAGTAAGGTAAGTAATCTGTCAAAAAGGTTAAATTAATGTAGGTTTATACATACTTCTGTATCTCATAAAAGCAAGAAAATAGAGTCAAATGAATAACATCAATTGTAAATAAAAATAATTCTGAATAAAACTCTAGTTATTACAAGTTTCAAACGTAGTTTAAAAATTTTTTTCATCAACCATTCATTATTTGATTGACTTTCTTTTATGTTATTTCTTACTCTTAGTTTTTTAATAATTAAAAAATAGAATCAATAAACTTAATCTCAATTAATATTTTTCTCAGAAGCATATTAGTTAATTTTCTGTAATAATTTATCTTATATTGACCTTGCATTCATCTCGAAACTTTTTGATAGGTCATTAATTCTCTCGTGTGTTAAAAATTGTCTGAATCTTATCTTTAATTTTGATGAATAATACCTTTTTCTTATAAGCCCATGAATTTTATCAAACCTAATTTTAATGCTTTCAGTTTCATAAAGGAAAGAAACATCTCATTCCCATAGTGAACTCTTTCTTTTAAACCAGAATTTTCGAATATGACAACTTGATTCTTAGTTAAGCTTGTATGAAAAATAATCTATATCTTGCAATTCATAACAATTAACTCCGTATGTAAAGATGTGTTATTCTTATCCTGCTTTCTTTCATTGCATATTTCTACATTTTCATTACACTTTCAAGCATTATTAAAAAAATATTTATACAAAGGGAATATTGAATACTTCAAAGTAATACATTTATAATCAAAGATAAATAATTACTCAAATGTATGTATTTTTCTGGTATAGAAGTTTCAAATGTGAAAATATACTTATATTTTACAATTTAAGATATGAGAAGCACAATTTTTAATGGGCTTAGGTACATTTGGAAAACCAGCGATAGAAAATATTTGCCAATTTCGTACCAAGTCCAGAAAATTGAAAGGTTAGTTAAATAAATAAGTTTTGAATTTTTATATATATATATATATATATATATATATATATATATACACTCATGGACACAAAAATTAGCGCACTAAGAAGGAGTTGTCTAAATGAAACGAAATTTTGCATACGTAATGACTACTTTAATATAAGTTAATGATTAGAAAATCAAAGAAAAATGATCATTTATTTCAGAAAAAAAGGCAAAAAAACGGAGGATTTAATACCCTGTTGAACCCCCTGTAGCACGAATGCACGATGCGATACAATCGGGCATTGAGGCATACAAGTTCTGTGTGATGTCTTGAAACATTTCGTTCCATATTTGCTGTAATCTTGCCTCTAGTTAGTTCAAACTCGTGGGATGCCCAACTCGCCATCCCAAATGATCCCAGATATGCTCGATTGGAGAGAAATCTTGGGATCGGCAGGCCAAGGAAGGGTAGTAACAGTGCGGAGACAGTCTTGTGACACCCCTGCCGTGTGACGCCGAGCATTGTCTTGTTGAAAAATGGCTCCTGGTAGCCGTTGCATGAGTGGCAACACATGTGGTTGCAGGATGTCATGGATATACTGCTGGGATGTCATGGTGCCACGGATCAATACTAGGGGTGACCATGTATTGTAGGCAATGGCACCCCAAACCATCATACCAGCTGTGGGAGTGGTGTGTCGCTGTAAAGCAAAGACAGGATTGAGGCGTTTACCACGGGCTCTCCCCACACGAACACGATTGTCATCACTGCTGAGATTGAATCTGGATTCGTCGCTAAAGACGACCTGGTTCCATTCCGCTGCAGTCCAGTTTCCTTATGCGCGACACCACTCCAAACGGAGGCTTCGATGGGTGGGTGTCAAGGGCAGCACACATAATGGGCACCGCGATCCCAAATGTCCTTCAGCCAGGCGCCTTCGTATGGTTCGAGAAGACACAGGGGACCCTAGTGTAGGTGCTACCTGCGCCTGTATGGCGGCCGATGAAGCAGTTGGCTGTACGTGTGCATCTCTAACGATGTAGCGGCCTTCTCAACGACTGGTTTGTCGAAGGCGTCCTGAGGCTGGTCTTCGTGTAAATGACATCTCTCGGATCCACTGGTCCCAATACCTCCTCACAACACAATCAGAGAGGCCTAACTGACGAGCTACTCGCCTAGCTGACCACCCAGCTTCCATCATGCCGATGATTCTCCTCCTCTCAAACTATGACAGCTGCTCATATTGTCTTCGAAAACGGCGGCATGGCATGTCTACCTCAGCTCTTCCTTTGTAAACGATTGCAAACGATTCAGCACACTTAAACAAGCTTTGGTTACCTGTTTTATACTTTTCGGAGAACGACGTTAAACGCCCTCTACCGGCTGTACGTAATGCTCAATCAGGCTGCATTTCTAATCATTTGCATATCTCCAAGTTTCGTTACGATCCCGCAATTATTTCTTGGTGCGCTAATTTTTTTTACCATGAGTGTATTTTGTGTTAAAACATTTTGAAATCTACAATTTTAACCTGGGAAGTATGCTGCGTCACTGCACGATGTGCGATTACTTTTTTAGTTTGAAACCCTCAAGACTCATCCATACATATGTAAGAGTGAGTTAGTTCAGTCTTGTATTTGAACTGGAAGTATATCTTTCAATTAGCAGAGTAAAGTAAATAGACTTATATAGACCACAGATTGTCTTATTTTTTAATTTTAAAATTTACACTTCTATCTTCTAACCACTAACCTTATGACATCAGTTATTAGAAGTTGGAAACAAATTTTTTTCTAAAGGAAGAATATCACATACGTTTTTTTTTTTTTTTAAAAAAAAGAAAGTGAAAAAATCAATGTTCGGTTATAGAACTGAAACAATAACACGCACCTTGGGAAAATATATACTGAACTTTAATGAATTCTACTTAAAGCAGGGGGTCACTTCACGCAAATCGGTCAAAAAATCGATTTTTCAATTT
>BMAW01041543.1:593114-616441 GCA_019974015.1 Nephila pilipes | reverse complement strand
ACAGAGTCTGTATCTATCTCTGTATGTATGTCTGTCTGTCTCTATGTTTTAATATATTATAATATATATATATGTGTGTGTGTGTGTGTGTTTGTGTTTGTGTGTGTGCATGCGCGCGTGTATGTAAGCATTTATTTTTCTACTCTATTGGAAATTTCAAACTCTAAACAAGTATTACATACACACCTGATATTTTTTCAGGACAGTCTTTTAATTCTTTTTTATTTGGTGTTTGTTTCTGTTACTATACAGTCTCGTTTAATTAAATGCTAGCTGATGTTTTCTATAAGATTAGTGTTGTATAGCTTAGTTTTTTAAAATGTAACACAAGGAAATAACACTAAGAACAGCGATGACACACCTCAATAGTGGATTGAAAATTTTTTCATTATTTCACTTAGAACTCATTCCCTCGTTGGAGTCTAGGGATACACTGAATACATTCACTTAAAAACTAGAGGGGGCTTTTAACTCTCATACATATACATTGAATATACAGCCCAGCCTTGAAATGCTTTTAAACATGCGAGAACTTAACACACAACGCAATCAGGATAATAAATTATAAAAGCACAACACTTTACAATGTAAATAAATAATAGTAATAATAAATGAAAGAATAATTGAAACATTAATGGAAAAATACACACATCACAATCCAAAAGACTATATAAAGGCTAAAAAAGCACTAAACTAAATTAAAAAATATTAATTGAATGTTTAATTTAATTAAAACTTAATTGGTAAAATACACAACTTCGAAATAATCCTCTTGTAAGTATTACAAGTGATTTTGACTTCCACCATTCTTATTACTTATACTTACAAGTCAAAATCACTTGTAAGTATTACAAGTGATTTTGACTTCCACCATTCTTATTTTATCATCTTTTCCTGGATAAATATCGTTAATTCTACCTAATTACCATTGACAAGAAGGTAAATTATCTTATTTTATTATAACCATATCTCCAACTTTAGCATTATTTTACTCGATTTTCCATTTATTTCTCAGCTGCAGATTTCCAAAATAATCCGCACTCTATTTTCTCCAAATGAATTAATTTTGCAATTTTTTCGCAAATTGTCCAACCTATTTTCATTTAAATTAACCAATTCAGGCTCAACAATTGATGTAATTGACCTACCAATCAAAAAATGATAAGGAGTCAATACTTTTAAATCATCTATGTCAGAAGATAATGGAACAAGAGGACGAGAATTCAGCATCCCTTCAATTTAGATAAACACGGTCAAAAAGTCTTCATATGTTAGTCTTAAATTACCTACTACTATTTTTAGGTAGAACTTAAGAAAAATAACGCCTGCCTCCAAAATTAGGGGCTCTAGGAGGAAGGAATTTCTAATCTATTCCTTCAGAGGACATATAATTAGCTAGAGTCTCATCAGGTTTAGAGATTGAGTTAAACCTTTTTTTAAGTTCGACATTTGCACTAAAATTTTTTTAGTATTGTCTGAATACAACTTAGCACTTTTACCTCTCTTAAATATAAAACGTTTCATTGAAGCAATAAATGACATATAAATATGCTTACATTAATTTTATTATACACACCTTTTCTTTGTCCCTTATACTCTATGTAAAAAGGACCACAGAAATCCGCAGCTATCAATACTGAAACCTGATACTCTTGCAGTTATTGATAAAGCTACATATAAAATTTAAAACACGAATTGTTTTAAAATATTCAGTACTAAGGTTCTGTAATTCCTTTACAAAAGAATTAATAGAAGTATCAAGATAAAATTTAGCAAAGTCGTTACAGTTTTTAAATTCATTTTGATACTCATCCTTGACCACTTGAACTGGAATCTCTCTTTTAGAATACTGCATCAGAAATGTGGGACCATTCCACCTTAGCTCATAGGCTTTAATTTTTCATCCATTCCTCTGGAAGCGAAGTCTCCAGGATTATTCTCTAATGGCAACTCAATTTCATTCATCACTGGTAGTCAACTCCTTGATTGCAGCAATACTGCTTGCTAATGGAATCACACCAAAGAAATATGTTAGTCACATTTAATTTTAACGATCTCTTGATTCGATGAACCAATTTCGCTAAAACACTGCTGCACACAGTTCCAATCTGGGAATTGTAGTGCGTTTAATGGGAGCAACTCGTGATTTATTTGCTATGAGTTTCACAAACACCTTTCTAATTGAAGCTACAGATTTAGAGTAGACAACAGATCCAAAGGCAGATTCAGACGCGTCAAAGAATCCATGCAATTCAGTAACTTTAGGCTGTTCTGTAACAACGTGTTTTTCAATATTAATATTGTTTAAAATCTGAAGAGATTCTACAACTTTTCACCATTCTGTGTTAATTGTCAAAGGGAAATAAATTTATCTAATCAGTTTTTTATAACCACAGCTTTTGAAGGAAGATTTTTGCTTTTGTCTCTACAGGTCCTAGTAATCAAATTGATCATAAATCCTGGCGATAGTTGAAAAAGCACCACGTTTGCTATTTGATATGTGTGACTCTATTTGAAACCTAAATGCCAAGAAATCACAGTTTGGGGGTTCTAATTAACACCCTGAGCTTTTATTTCCGATGGATCTGAGGAATAAAAATTATTTTATAAAAAAATCTCTTGACCTTATTATTATTTAAGCTCCACTTATGCAACTCCATACCTCCCTTAGAGAAGATATTTATTAATTGATTTTTGAATTCTTTTGCTTCTAACAAGGTCTCGGCACTGGTAAACACATCGTCTCTCTGTATACATACCTCTCAATACAACTAAAGCTCCTAATGGAAAGTTCTTAGATTTATCTAAAGCTAATTGTTTTAGCTTTCGAATTGCCAAGTACGACGCGTTTTTTCTGTCATTTCATATTTATAAGCAAATTAATATTTTCAAATTTTTTTGCTCTAACTTGAGTGAATAGTTGACAATTTTGAATTTATATTACAATCATTTGTACATAATATATAGAAGTACTTACATAAAGTATATTTCCTGTAATGAAAATATAAATGCAGGAAATTTAAATTTCATGTTCAATCCAATTATAATGTTTAAAAAGGAAAGGACATCAGATTTTTTTGTGTTACTAACTGTTACAAACGTGAATTTATCTTTCAAGCAGTAAGTAACTTGTAACTTTCATGAAGTGCTTTTTAACTATTACTTTTAAAACCTTTTTATCTTATAAAAACAACACTAGTAATAAGTATTTATTTATTCTTATAATGAAAATATGCATGCACCCTCCCGCCCCTTACCAATTCCGTATGGTAACAAAAACAACCATTCCAAAAAATAAAGTAGCATTGCAAATTTCAGAAATATTAAAAAATACATTTTTAACGCTACTACCAGCCTCGTTATCTAATGATACAACTTAAAATTAATTATTCAAAAAGTCAAGTGCTTAGGAAATTATGATATGATTATAAAATTCTTTAAAAACTCACGAAAGTCTTGTTGCATCAAGAAATGTCAAATTTTATTCCTTTCCTCTCCTATTCTAATTTAATTGCCATTTCTATTGTCCGATTCCATGCTGTGATCTCGGATTCTTCCTGTCCAAATCCTATTTTTCTCTTATGCAACTATCCCTATTCTCTTCGGATTTTCCTATCTCTAGATTTATGTTCGACAAACTTAGCGTGCATCCGTCCCGCTGCACGACAGATCCTTAGTGACATCAGAACTCGAACTTACGACTACGCTAGTCGCGAAATCACGATTATGAACATTCGATTTCCGAGGTCGTCTTGACAAGAGGGAGAGGGCATCGAACAAAAAAATGCATTTTCAGTTTTCTGATTTTTAAAAAATATATAATATGGTTTCGTAAAACCCGATAATAGGTATTCCCCTCCCTTCTGTACAAATGCAAAATTTCTTCAATTTATCGGGTAAAGTAAAGAGAGAGAGGGGTTAAGATGATATTGAAACAAGTATATTTTTAGAAAAATGCACCTATCTGTAGCTGAAAATGCTTTGAATTCATAAGAGACTGGGAAAATAGTTTTAATCTAATTTTATTATTCAATATTTTTTTTCCTTGAAAAACGCCTCTTGCCATTGCTGATTTAAAAAAAAAAAAAAAAAGTTTCGACTTAAAGAGGAGACTTAAACTTAATAAAAATTTCAAACGAATTTCATCCTGGGAACTTTTATTCTATTGAATGAGAGACAAATTACAAAATGAAATTTACCAACGAAAATCAACGCACCATGTAAAAATTGTGTGTAGTAAATGATCATAAAGTAAAAATGTAAATTAAATGTTTTGAAGAAGTAATGTTTTTAGAAGTGAAGTGAAGATTCAATTAAGTGATTAAGACAGGACTGTTGGGATATTTTTTGTTATGTGTTTGAGTGTGTTGCAAGTATAAAATTATCTAATACAGTATGCCCATCAATAACTTCTGATAAATAAGTGTTTATTTATTTTGTTGTTGTTGTTTGTTGCATTCAGTATTTTCGGAGAAGTTTGATCTGTTTTTTATTATTTCATTTAACACGTGATTAAATTCTATTCTATCGACTCTGTGTTTTCTGGCTTGCTCATGTCCATTTCCTTAAGTTGCTTTACGCAAGTATGTTAAGAATTGAAGTAAATTATCTCATCCAGTTTCATATGTAATGTTTTTCTCATAGTCAAACGAGAGAAAGTGTCGTAGAGAATAGGAAAGATGGGGAATATAGAACAGGCAGGTTAGAAGTGGATAAACTGCTGAAAATAGTATGAATAGGAGAAATGGGGTAGACAAAAGAGAAAGAATAGATAAGAGCGAGTGGAAAACATAAGTGACAAAAATGAATAAATAAATAAACAGAGGATTGATAGGAGGGAATAGAAAAAAAATAAGGAAGGATAGGAGAGGTGAAACAGGCGTAAGAGGGGAAACAGAAGAGAAAAGATAGGGCAAATTTAGACCAAGATTATCAGGTATGTTTGCACTTCCTCATATTAACGTGGCCGCGATAACCTGTTAGTGGTCGCGGTTTTCGTCGAGTCGTGGGTTCGAGTCTTGAGGCCACTAAAGAACCTCCGTGTAGCCGGGACTAATGCACGTTCAATCTATATCATTCCGTGTGTGTAATGTGGAAATTGGGAGAGTAAGGTGCCATCTCAGGTATTATCCTCACTACTTGACCAATGTTCAAAATTACAAGGTCCAATATATATTGCCCTCGCGTTGTTTCTAGCCCGACATTAATAAAACCAATCGATCCTAAATATCGGCTGATTTCACTTGGGAAACTTCGAATACGTATTTAATGATTTGCTTAGGAGGCTAAGTTATAACATGCATTTATTTCTTCACTTCCATTTAGGTGGTAATTTTTCAGCAGCGGCTTACTTTTGTTTCATAACTCCAATTGAGATTTTGTAAGATTGTTTGTTTAAATAAATAATTATTTTTGATTCTACATCTGTGCTTGTCTGGTCACAACGTTAATGAATCAAAAATGGTTTGATGAACCGATTACTTATTATTGTTGCATTCTGAAGCAACATGAGAGCGATTGGTAACAGATTTCATAATTTTAATACTCGTTCAAGTGACGAGTACGACACCTGGGTAGGCACTTTCCTCTCCAAACTTCCACACCACACTAACGGAGCCTCAACAGATTTAACGAGCATCATCTACTCCACACGCTGGATCTTTGGTGCCATCAGGAATCGAATTCGCGACTCGATAGAACCAACGTCGCGAGTTTGCCTCCACTAGGCCATCATGATTACTAGGCAACCACGGTCACAAATCTGATTCTCGAATCGCAAATTGAACATTAATTTTCATTAAGATCAAATAGTTTTTGCTTAAGATTCTTATCCAAAGTAGGAAAAGATATTTAATTTTGAAAGTAAAACCTCTTACCTGTAAGCATTTTAAAGTTCCCATCTACTCATCATTTTAAATTCATTCAAGTAATGTTAATCCTATGAAATTTTTACTTTAGTCCTCAAATTTAGTCTGTTTCATCTATTTGAATGCAATGAAAGAGCAGCCGAAAGAGCGAATAATAATGAAGAATTCTGAGGAATTACATTTTGCCTCCGATTTTTAAAAATATTTGGATTGTTATTTTAACGACTGGTTCGTTGATTTTCCGTTGCTAAAAAGTATTTTTCAAAAATCGGGAAGAAAATGTAATTCGACTGAAACCTTCATTTTTTTATTTGTTCATTATTTTATTCATTTATTTTTATTGTTTTATTTGTATTTATTTTTTATTGTTTATTTTTATTTTTTATTTATTTTATTTATATATTATTTTTATTTGTATATTTATTTACTTATTATTTATTTGTATATTTTATTTATTTATTATTTTTATTTGTATATTTCATTTATTTATTATTTTTATTTATTTATTTTTGCACTTTATTGCATTCAGATAGAAAAAGTAGTCTAAATTTGAGGAGGAAAGTTGAAATTCCATTACGTTCGCAAAATCAAAATGGCCGGTAGACGGAAGCCTATGAAATTTACTAGTCTACTTTTGATACGCAATTATATTGAGAGAACCACCATATCAAATGTGCACTAGCATACTTATTCGAATGCAACAAAGTATATCCAAAAGAGAAATAAATAAAAAAAAAGTTTCTACAGCGTCATTTTCCCACCAGTTTTAGAAAGCATTCTTTTTTATTATTATCTTAAAGATTTGAAAATTCACAAATGAATTTACTAAAATCGGCATGAAACTGCTTTCAAAAATTGAACATGAAAACGCAAGCAAATAAAAACCTTGATTTTTTCGTATATTATTATTATTATTACGTCGGATATTTAGATATGAGAAGGTTATATTAAACACTTCATAAAATTAACATTACATTCATGAATTCTATATAGCTCTTAATCTGGCGCCTTGAAAGAAGTATTTCATTTATTGCTCGTGTGGAAAAGTTATGCTTAACTTTCCCGGTTTCTGTGTGCTAAACTCAATGAGTTCATAACTTATAAAAAGTGAAATTTAAATATTAATTTTTACATCACATTTTGCTAACAGTCAAATATTTTCAAAGTCCAATGTACAGTAACATTACTTGGCTTCTTTTCTACGCTAGTCACCCCAAGGAGGACACTAAATTAAGAAAATATAATAGTGCAAATATATAGCTCCTCAATTCTCTCACTCTAACAGAAAGCCGGCGCATTAGTTAATACTTTCTTTAGTCTTTTGTTAAATTTGCATTGCTTGTGTAAATTTTATTTTTTCAAAAACGAGGAACTTTAAATTAAAATTTAAATATTCTGGGCAAGGTAAAGACCAAATCAATGTTTCAAAACCACAAACTGAAACAGAGCTTAAAAGTTGAAAATCTCTTGTGCTCCTTCAAATCCATCAACCTAGTTATGTAAATTACAGATGTTTTGAGGATACGTGATAAAAATTGGGACGACATATTTATTTCGCGTGATCTGTTCTTAATTTCAATAGCTTGTTAATATTTTCACATTGATTAAAATAACGTAACCTCTATTGGCTTTTTTTTTTTAAAAAAAAAATATTAATTTTACATGTGACTTATCATAATTTTATTTTAAAATCAAAAACTTTCGTACACTAGCGAAGTTTTAAGAAAAATTCTTGTTAAAATATATATTGTTACAAAATTTCTCCAATCTCGTGTATGGGGGTGCGAGTAAAATCAGTCCCACACAGAGGATATAATGGCAAAAGACGCTTTATTTACGAATATTCTGGACAAGAACGAACACTGGTAGCAAAGCTTGAACAGATTAATAGCACAAACAGGAAACACAGCACTTGTACAGATTAGCGACGCAACGGGAACAAAGACATACATGTAATAACCGTCACAGCACTGTTAATGGCATTTAGCTCACTAGCTTATTAGTTCGCTCTACGGACAAATCTCCGGAGGAATACTCTGCATTTCCAAGGTAGACTCCGACAGTCCCCGGTAGATACAAGTCACTTCCTGGCAAAAAAAGGCCCCTTGTCACTCGGCAAATTCAAACAACCTCACATAGTCGATGGCGACCGCTTCCCATCGATTTTCCGATCAATTCGTTCCAGCTTCGCATTCCTCCGTATGTATAGCCCTTCCGGTCAGTATGATGTCACAAGGAAAGTTCAAGAAAAGTTGGATACTTATCTCCCAGTTGAGATTTCGACTAGATTCCAACCTCTTCTAAAAACCTTGTTTTGTCCCGAAAGTCTCCAAATTTCTCACCATCGCTCAGATAGTCGCCAATGTCAAGTATCATTGCTGAAACTTTCCTTAGCTAAACTGATGAAATATCGGTAAATGTCTCTTTTGCCTAGTAAGAGAAACGCTTCAGGGAAGAGTCATCTGGGATTCGTAACAATATGAAGTATAAATATATCTATTGAAAAAGAAAATTCTTTTTTAAAACAAAAATTCCTATTTATTTCATTAAAAAAAAACTTTTAATTTTATTCAATTTCCGTAAAAGCTTTATGAGTTTTATATTCTAAAGTAAAATTTTAAAAGTCTAAAAGTGGAATTTTATATTTTAAAAGTAAAATTTTACATGTAAACTTCAAATAACAAAAAAGGATTTAATCAAATAGGTACGTTTTTTTTCCCTGTTAGATTATTGAAAAACATATTCCCTGATCACCGTTCAAACAAACATTCAGCACATAATTTTTGACAAGAAATCTACTATTAAAATGGTTTTCTTGTTCTTCAGGAATATCGAATGAATCACATGTTATATTTTAATGATAATTTATTTAAAAAATTTTCGATAGTAATATTTCTGAGATTCTTGAGTGCATTTTTTAAAAACTGTTCTTTACCTTATATAAATACTTTACATTATATGAATGACAAATTTACTTTACATTATATGAATGACAAATTTACTTTACATTATATGAACGAAAAATTTACTTTACATTACATGAGACAAGCATTTTTAATCTCATTTCGATTTTGATTTTTTTGGAAAAAAATCAAAAAATTTTTGATCTTCATTTAGCCATTAATATTAATTTTTATTCAACTAATTGTCTATACTGAAAATTTTGACGAAAATATAAGAAAAATTTGTGTGCGTTAGACATGCTTTTTTCTTCAGTTATAGATTTTTTTTTTATCTCTCATTTTATTATGGTTCTCTGCACGTGAATTTTTATATTAGTTACTTTATTTCTCTGTTGAAATTTTTGCATCTTAAAATTTATTTCGTTTCATCAACCAAAGAAGCACAGGGATCTTTTCTTTTCTGATCTGACTCACCTATTCAGAAATAATTTAATCTAGTGGCATTGTTAATCTTTTATTCTTCTGTTCGCCTGTATAGTTGACCTTTAAGTCTTAATTTTCTATGTTAAGAATTGTGCTGTTACTTGTTTTCTATGTTACTTGTATGTGTGTGTGAAATGGAGTTGCAGAAGATTTACACTACTGTGAGCCAATAACTCAATAAAACAGCTACAACTTAATCGAGATAGTAATATCATACAGTTATAACGATATAACGTGATGGATTCTACAACTAGTTCCAGAGATTTCTTCCAACGTGGACCATTTATGTTACCTAGATTCACCGAATTATAACAAGAGAAAAAATATTTTTGATTATTATATTAAATTAAATTATTTATTATAAATATTGCAGCACTTTTTAAAATTCATATTCATGTCAAAATTAATCAGAAATGGTGTAAATACGGTACATATTAACTTGGTTGAATGATTGATCTTATGGAATATAAAGTAGATCAAGGAAGAAAATTATAATATTATTAAATCTCGTGTTAAACTGGAAGAAAATACACTTTTTAAGTTACATCTTTGAGTTGAATTTGATTGATATCTGCTAATTTAAATTAATGCATGCCTGCTAGTTTAAGTTAATGCATATTCTATCATTATCAGTTTTTAAGTCGTGTTTATCAGTGTTTAAATCCTGAAACCACGAAAGATCTGCCATTTAACACGGATGATACATGTTAAATTTGTCGATGCTCCTAGTTCTCTAGTTGACGTGATGAGGAAGGTTGGAGTAGGGGACGGGAGCCATCTCAGCTGTCATCCTCGTCACTTGACTGAGGCTCAAAATTACGAGTTCAGTCACCAGTAGACCCTGTGTTGCCTCTTAGTGCAATATTGAAAGTAATCAATTAATTCAATGCAATTGTATTTCGAAATATCCTAATTTTATTTTTGTTAAATTAAGAAAGAAAATATATTTTGATTCAGTCCTACACAATTGCCATTATACCGTTGTGCAAAAACATAGTTTTCGACTTTAAAGAATAAGAAAATAAAGAATTAATCAAAACATTATCAAAACTAATTAGTTCCGTTATTTTTCTTTTTGTAAAAATCGTAAATCTTTTTATCTCCAGATTCTAATACTCTGAAAGAAAATGTTTAGAGAAACGAAATTCATCATTTGATTGAAATGTTCCGGTTTATACATATTGTTCAATATCTCTATAATAATTTGAAAATTTTTGAATAGCATTGATTATTATATTATTAGTTAATAGTTTGAAAGGTGATTTATTGGATAATAAAACTTTTTTTTTTCTTCTAATTACTATTATAAATGAATGTTTCGTTCTATGTTTACTAGATGGCGGCACATGTAAGCTTTTTAAGCATTGTTTTATTCATGGCGCTATCTATCTTGCTACGCTAGAGTTACAAACAGCGTGATAATGTTAATCTTTATTTTGTTCATTTTTGTGCCAAATATTGAATGAAGAAAAATGATTCATTTTGGAAAATATTTTATTCAAAACTTTTTATGCAAAAGTTAGTCTGTGACAGTTATTGATTTTAATCTTTTAAAAAAAAATTCCATATTTAATTACGTGAGAAAATTAAAAATTGCGGAGCATTAGTAACGTTAGAAATAAGAATTAAATCATGCAAAACATGTAAATAATATTATCGAAATAAATCAGGTTCCTTAGAAGAATATCTTTAAAACAAGCTGAAAACATGTCTTTTTTTAAAAAAAAATCCAGTTTTCTAGGCTGAAAACGTGACGTTAGATGACGTAACACAAGTGATCCATTCCTTCAGCAGAGCCTGGCAACAATCGCTTCTCAGTAGGAAAGTAATGGCGGGCGAGAGCAGTGGTTTATGGAACAATTTACCCAGTATTATTATTGTTGAAATCTTTTCATTTTTAAATCTAAAGGACCGTTTAAATGCCTCTTCTGTGTGTAAGGCTTGGAGAAACAATCTTTTCCATCCAAAACTATGGCGTAAAGTCGTATTCCAATTAAACAGCTGTGATAATAAGTCAGTCAATCAGAGTAACGGGGCCAGATTTCTAGCCAAGCATTGCGGAAAATTCGTCCGCGAAGTTGTGATTGAAGTGAATTCTTCTAACCCCAGAGACGTCCAGCTCTGCAAAGAAGTTTTAAAAGTTCTTACCTACAACAATAATCTGCGTGCATTGTCCATAAAACCACTTAGCTCTCGGCTGGAGTGGACAGATTACAATGATACGCTATCCTTGGACCAGTGAGTTCATCTTCATAGTTTCGTTTTGCATTTTTCTTCTCTGTTTATTTATTTTATCTTTTAATTTGTTAGAACCTTAAGATTTGATTAAATTACACTATTATTTTCCATTGCTTGTTATTAATTTGACTATAACAAATTTGATATTTGAAGATTTAACGCATTTATATTATGACTGAAGTGACGCAATGGTATTTAATCGTATGAAACATTGTATGTAAAAAGAATTAAATTTTTACCGTATGGTTTTCTTTTCATGTCGGGAATAGATAAATTTATAAATAGAAACGTTACATATTAATTTCATCGGGGAAGATATTAATATTTACTTTTCAAATTAGTTGTACGCATTTTTGTCCTTTTTCAATTCTCTCCAAAAATGATCGTTGAAAATTGTTGATTCGCTTTGACCAAGACGTTTCATTCATCCATATGGAATGAAATGTCGTGGTCATTGCGAAGTAATATTTTTTAGTATTCTTTTTATTTTTGCGTAAACAGTATTATAGTAAAGCACAACAAATAACTGCAAATGCTAGTTCAATTAAGTATTCTTTAATAGACTTGGATCTGTGGTTCTATAATATGAAATTAAGACTTCTTTCAATATGTAAATTGTATAGTCATATGACAACCTTTATTGAATTTACAATTAATTGCATGGAATCCCTTCAGGATCCTTGCATTAAACAACATTTAAATCTCTATGCTTTCTGGTATAGTAATCTTAAAATTACTTGCCAATTTGTATTTCATTTGTTCCGGTTATTGGGTGGAATATAGTTTAGACCTACCGTTAGCAATGAAAGTTTTGTAGATATATAATGTAAACTCAAAAAAGAAATCATTACCACTTGTGTTATTTTAAGAGTAGGAAAATATACTTTAAATATTTTTTTTTAAAAAAAATACTATGCTAGCTTCTGATCATTTTTATTACATTTTGAGATACTTGCACCCATGATAATTTATATCTTTAAGAAAATATTTCTCTTAAGATTTTAATCCAATTGTCCAATCTTCCACATATATATGAATTTTAATATTTTTATTAAAATTAACCAAATATTGAATATTTATATAGTTTTTAGATTAAAATAGCTTACCTGAAACAAATCAGTAACCTAATATTCATGTGTTTCATGCATTCGATATGCTTCCCCATCTGCTTTTTTTGAATCTATAATTAAGCAGAGCTATTCCTTTTTACAATGTTCAGAAATGTTTTGTTCCATTTGTGATGTTAATATCTTAATTTTTCCTTATGGAAATTTACATGTTTGTAATGTATTTTGGACATGTGTATGTGCATTTCTGACAAATGTGAAAAGATCATTTCTGTTTCTAAAATATTATGAACTTGGCAGAATTCTATCCATTTTAAAAAATAGTATTGTTTTAATATTTTATTGATGGTTATTAGCTAGTGATATGAAAATGTGTTTAGTTATTGTACAATTGGTGAAAATGCAGTTTAGCGTAACCACTTGGCAAGATTTGAAAAATCGCCAAATGTGGCGATTTTTTTTTTTTTTGGCAGAACCTTTAGTCCGCGAAGCGGAAAAGAAGAATATTTTTAACTCGCATCATCACCACATTTAGGACATGCATAGGTGGACGAAATTCAACCTAATTTCGTAATCTATACTAGGAAAGGATGCTTTCCTTCCTTCTGTAAATCAGACAAAAATTGCTAAATACATTCACTCACCTCTGTCAAAGTCATTCTCGCAGCCATTGAAAAAACCTGTTATTGGGAAATAAATGGAGTTAAAAACACAGAAACATATTCAATCCAGCATGAGAAATTAAATAAAAAACGTGTACAATGTAAAAAGGAAAACCATGCAAGGACAGCAATAGTGAAACACGACAGAACTGAAAAAGTTTCTAAACGAAGTAACGGACAATAAAAAAAAATGTTCTAGAAACTCTGAGAAGTCTACACTCAGCAATGGAAGCACCAAAAATCATAACCTCTGATTGGTTTAAAAAAAAAATGCAAACTTTCGGTTTAGAAATGGAGGCGCAAAAATCTACTGTCCATGATTGGCTAAAAAAAAAAAAAAAACATCCATCACAGCTGTGTGATTGTGGGTTTAATGGTGCAAGAGAAAAATTATCCAGAGAGAGGTATTTAACCCAAAAAAAAAAATATTTGGTGAACTGGAATCTGAATTCATATGACAAATTTGAACGGGTAGCCCCGCGTAAAGGAACAACAGTGAAAAAAACTTGATCAGAGAGAGGTATATAACCAAAAAAAAAAATATCTGGTGAACTGGAATCCCAAATCATATTGCATATTCGAAAGGTTGCCACGCCTAAAGCCACCACACTGAATAGACAACAGGGTAGTTACATTTTGGCAAAATATCGCCAAATAATTCCTGTCACCAAGGGTGGTTACTCTAAATTGCATTCCATCTGTAAAAGATACAATTTTTTGATTTTTATATTATGTTTAAATTTCTGTGTCTGTTAAAAGTAAAGAACTCGTTTACGTTTTGCATAATATTTATTTATAACCTGCAGCGTTTAATAAAATATTTGTAAACAATTTTATTATAAAATTAAAGTATTGTAATATTTAGCATTTTTATGTAAACATCAAGAGTATAACTGAACAATTAATATATTCATCTTTCATGTTTGTTCTTATAATTTCAGGGTTCCAAAATTTTCTTAAGATTTTGGTGCCCCAGATGCAAAAAATGGAATGTATTCGTTTAAAATAAATAAAAAAAAAAAATGTACATATTAACAGTTTTAAAAATTTTTTTTAAAACTTAATGATTTGATGGGAAAAAATGCGTGTTACTATTTGAATTTTGATTAACAAATGCATTTTCACAAAAAGATCAAAATTAATTTAGCTTTATTTCAATAGGTGTATTTATTATTACATATACGTTTGAGTCTTCATTTGAATTATTTTCATTGTTTTATCATATGCTATTGTGGATTAAGTAGATATACTTATAGTTTTTATTTACTTTTTGGTATAGGAATGTGGTTTACTATGTATCAAAAGTAAACTTCAGTTTTATGTATAAATATTAGCATCCATTTTCAGTCTTTGTTATAAATATGTGTTGTATCATTGAATAATGTGTATCATTCATGTGGAGCTGCACTAATTTCCTAGGTCTGAGACATATGTCCGGTTAACTGACCTAAGAAATGCTGCTGTCAGGATTCATGTAGAGAAGAAAGGACACACTCTTCTCTTCACTTACAAAATTCTTCAGTACTTGTCTATTATAGCAGCACCCGCCAAGTTACAATTTTCGCTGTAGATGGAAAATCACCAATGAGTGAGATGTATTACCAAGTTTGACTGTAAGCTCCTAAGAGTACAGTCCTAAAGAAACAGCACTTCATCATTATAGTAAAATATCACTTGCCCATTAATGTTGCCGATTTCGTATTTTTTAAAATACCTAATTTGTTTCCTTCCAAGATGTCGTTGCCTAGTGGTCATGGTTTCAGATTCGTGGCTGGCGGATTTCGTTCAGTTGCGGGTTCGATCCTTGGTCGCTAAAGACCCGCCATGTAGCCGGGGCTGATGCCTGTTAAATTTGTCGGGGTTCAAAGTCCTCCCATTGGTGTGGTGTGGAAATTAGGAGAGGGGGTGCCAGCTCAAGTGTCGTCCTCGTCACTCGACCCAGTTTTGAAATTACAAGGTCCATCACCAATAGTCCTCGTGTTGCTTCTAGTGCGACATTAATAAAAACTAAATAAAGCAAATTCCAAGATGTCGTTAACAATCTTCAATTTACCAAACAGCGAAATGGATGTCATCTCTCTTTTTTTCAAGAGAAATGTCTTTTAGGAAACTCACTATTATGCTTAAAAAAGGTCAGGTCATGAAGTTGTATGTTAATGAAGAAAGTATTTGGAAGTGCAGTATTAAAAGTTGTTCCATTAAGAAGAGCCTCCGCTTTAGAGGTTGGTTCAAGGGTCCCAGAATACCATTTGTTACTGCAATACAATTTATGTATTGTTGGACAGAGGAGTTGACGTCCACTAAATGGTGTCGCAATCAAATGAATATATGTCTAAAGGTGCAATGGTAGATTGGAACCATTACAAGTGAGAAGTGTGTTCTCTACATCTTATTCTAAAATTAAATAAGCATATGGGCAAACCCAATAAAATTGTGGAGATCGATGAAAGTTTATCCATGCGGTGTAAAAACAACATTGGTCGAGAACTTGCACAACAGTGAATTTTTGGTGGAATATGCCGGGAAGATAGCGAGTGCTTTTTTGTTCAAATACCGAACAGAGATGCTAATACACTGCTCGGAAAAATTCTGGAACATGTACAAAAAGGTTCAACTATCAATTCAGATAGCTGGAAGGGGTACAAGACTGAAGAACTTGAAGATGCAGGTTTTACACTTTTCACGGTGAACCATAAGTACAATTTTGTAGATCCGACAACGGGTGTTCACATGCAAAATGTTGAACGAATGTGGGGTTCTATTAAGTGGCATAACAAGAAACAACTCGACCTTATTTAGAATCGTATCGTGCAGAATTTATGAGAAGTAAATATATGGGGGGAGGGATTGCTTTCTACAAAATAGTGAATGCTATTTCGGAAATATAGCCTTTAATGAAGAGCGATGTACTAAAAATTATGTAAATATTAATATTAAACATCTAAATTTTCATATTACATATTGGGATAAGATTTATCACTAGACATATAAAAAGATTTTTTTTAAAAAAAAAGTTTTAATTTATTTATTGGTCTGTTATTTATTTTCCTATATTTCAATTTCGTACTTCTCTTGCTTGGCGCTTTTTACTAGCTTGGCGGCATTCATGTATTCTTAATTTGGTGGGGGCCGCTTTAATAGACAAGTACCAATTTTTCTGTCTGCCTTTTGATATCACAATTCTTCTGCTTGTTCTTTCAGCACAAGTATTCTTCAGGCATGTTTCTTAAGAATGTGTATTGGAAATCTAAAATTGTGATTAGTCTGAATTTATGTTGATTTGGAGCAGTGGTTCCCAAACTTTTTTGACCCATGGACCCCTTTTTAGAGTCAAAATTTGCCCACGGACTCTAAGTGAAAAAGTTACATAAATGCATAATATAAAAATTACAAATTTGAAGAAAAAAAACGTTGAAGCATTTATCAAAATTATAACTTTTCTTTAAAATAAAATTAAAAAAAAATTAATGGCTTGGATCAATTTCTTTTTTTTGTGACAAGTTTTATAACGGCACTGAATCCACGTTCTACCAAATAGGAAGACAGGAAAGCAGTCAACAACTTCTGTACAATAAACCATAATACAGGGTATAATATTGGGATCTGTTTTTGTAACCAGAATGTATGGTAACCTTTTTCAGACATTTGTTAAAATTCCTCATTTGTGAATATTTAAATAAGCTGCTCCTATATTAGTATGGATTCATCTGCGTTTGTCCATACGCTGAAGGTTCAACACCCAAATGTACAATGTCACCAATTAATTTAATTGGTGACATTATAGTTTCAAATTAGTTTCGTTAAATTTGGCAAATAAATCAGTGATATAGGCTTTGTCATTTTTTGAGTTAGTTAATTTGTGTTGAAATTCAATGTCTTTGCTTTCCAGGAATTCCAACACTAAATCAAAAAGTGCATAAAATAGATTTAAATATGCACTGTTAGGTAACCAACATACTTCTGTGCGAAATAGTCTGCTGTTATAGTCTTCATCATTTTCCGCACAAAGTTGAGCAAATACTCTCTCATAGAAAGCATTCCTATTGATTTAATTAATTGCTCTAATGACATAATATAGTGATCAATGTAAACGTTCACTAAGATTTTTTGCAACTAGATGATGTTGATGAATGATACAATGTACTCAAAATACATTCGATATTACTTGTTTTAAATGCCAGAAAGCCTCGGTATCTTCCTACCGTTGCCGGAGTCAGTAGTCAAATATTACAGAAATATTAGTCTAAGGTACATCAAAAATTCTTTTTAATTCAGTAAACAATGTTTCTCATTTCGTATCGGTTTCCAAACATTAAGCAGTAACAATTCTTGACAAAATTTTCTTTCACAAGCTTTAAGTAAAGTTTCATTTCCTGGTAAAGTGGACTCTTCAAGCTGTATAGAAAATTCTGATATGTTTAAGTACTCACTTAAGGAATTTTCTACGTACTGAGCTATTTTGTCAATCTTTCTTAGTACTGTTTTATTACTCAGTGGAATTCTTTTTATAATGTCGAAAGCTGGTTTGTGCAACACTGTGCGCATTACCTCACTTACAGCTGGTACAATAAGATTTTCATGATTAGTGTACAGCTATCTGGACTTTGCAAACCATAAAGAAATGTTATAAGAAGCATGCAGTCCGTCATCTCTCTTAGATGTTGTTGCAATGACAGTGCTTTGAAATATTTTTTTTGACTGTTTGAAAAAACATTAAATCCTTATCTTTTTTTGTCCCTATGGGTTTGTATTAAATGTTCCTTAAGCTTGGAAGGTTTCATTGAGTCATTTGACAGTTTTATTTCATAGAAGACACATAGGTAAAGTACAATATCCTGGTGATGAAATAAAGCCATACTTCAAGTATTAAACACTGGATTGTTGTCATTTTTTCTTCAACTCACTCATATCTGTTAAAAAGGGCAAAAAAAGGACATCAAAAAATTTGTAGTTCAAATATTTTATTTGCTGCAAACCACTGTTAATTATGATTAACTTTTTCAATGGAATACTGCAGTAAAGCCTTTTGGATTTAATTATTTGATGCAAAGATAAAAATCCATGTAATTTTTGAATAAAATATAATTCTGATTAATCAACTTCTTTCGAAATACATCTGTATTTAAAAAAAAAAAAAAACTTACGATCTCTTCCTAAGTTTTTAATTTAACAGATTAAACCCTTAACTAATGATTTCAGATTACTTTTTTTTAAAAACTTTTTACTCTTTCAATATATATAGGGATTGCTTTTTAATATTTCAGTATAGTATTCTACTTAACTAATATCTATATTGAAAAATGTGTTGTATTATTTTTTTCAAAAGTTATAAATTTAATTCAAATATACTTGCATTACAAAAGTACACTATCTGCGTAACAATACAAAATATGCAACTATACCAAAACTTCCAACTATCAATACAAAATTTCTTTTTATCTAAGACTGGAAAAATTTGTTTATACACTTTGTATCAATATAGAACAAAATTGTTAATAGATGTATAATTTTTTTATAGTTTATTTTGTAGACAAATTAGTGCATGTAGTTGCATTATTGCATTCCTGTATAAACCCGTTTTCGGCCATCTGTCTTGCACCATACCATGCTTGTTATTAACTTAAGTAACTGGCACCTTCGGGAACTATTAAATCTCAGGTGTATGTCAGTGGATTTTTTTTCTATTTTTGTTTTTAGGGTTTATCTCAGTTTTTTTTATTGTTATTTCGTTATTATTTTGTTAGATTGTTGTTAGCGTGTTGATGGAAATTAAAAGCTTAAATTTATTGAAGTGAATTGAACAATAACTAAGTTTTAGTAATAACATTAAAACAAGTTATACACCCCATTGTTACTACAAATGACAAATCAGTGGAAATGTTTTGTCAGTATTCATTCACAAAAGGTATTACATAATGCTCAGTATTTAAGTAATACTGTATTTTAAGCACCCACCTATATTTGTTTTACTCAAGACATAAAAATCTCTGTTTTATTTGTTATTTATTTAATATTCCATAGTAAAAATGGATCACAATTTTATTATTTTACACTAAATCTTGCACAGACCCCTTGACGTTTTTCAGGGACCTCCAATTCAATTTTAATTTCCCACAGACCCCCTGAAAGATATCGGGGACCACTTAGGGAACCACTGATTTAGAGAACTACACAAGTACCTTTTAACATTGAATCTTATAATTTTCAACATTGATCAGGTGACAATATTGAGCAATCTGCTGTATTTAAGTTAAAATCTGAAATAGGGTGTCCACTAGGTGATTAGCATCATTTTGAAGCATTGGCGACTTTTGGTAGTGATAATGATTTAAGCTTGGTAATTTAGGTTATGGTATCCCTAAGCGTACTCAATGCTTAAGTCGCACACGTTTGGCAACCTATCTAAGAAATCACCAAGTTTTGTCACCTATCACCTAGGAGACACCTTATTCCCGACTTTAATCAAAATCTCTACCATAAATTATGGACGTCAATAACTATTGCTTACTGTAGATGAAATTTAAATATGAAATATTAATTTTGTATACTGATTTAATTAATATTTTGTGAAAATTATTTAAATTTTTTACATTAATAATAAAATTTGTGCTATAAATCTTCACTTATTTTATTCATAGGTATAGCTCTTTTTATATTATGTTTATTTTGTATAATTCGTCTTAAGCTCTATTTTATATCTAGAATGAAACCTGTGAAATGTTTATAGTTTTATTTTAATAAGATTACTTAAATGTTATATATTATAAAAACCTCAGCCTGTTTAAAATAATTGTTAAGAGGTGGTGATTGTTATGCCATATTGTTAAAGCTACTATTAGTTTATGAATATCTTATATGGCTACACTCATGTACCAAAAAATAATAGGGAAATGTTCCATTTCCTACATACATGAATTTTTTTTTCAAAAAGTTATTAATTGTATGAATTTCAGAATTATTTTTATTCCAATTTGCCTAAGAAAATGCATTAACCTTTTTAAAAAGCTAGATATTAAACAATATCATGTAAAGTTCAAGTGGATCTTGTTTAAAACAGATATTTTTAAAGGCAGGAACTATTTGTTAAAGTTTAAACTGTAATTGATATCATACACTTAAATGTTGTTGATAGAGGTTGGTGGAAAAGTAAGGATTTCCCCAGAGAATTTTGAATTTCTTTACAAGGAAGCTTTTTTTTTTTTTTTTTTGAAAACTGCATAACTACATCTTATGATCTTTATTTCTAATTTTTATTTATTTTTTGCTACAAATATTAAGATTTGCATTCAATTGTGGTTATTTCTCTTATCACATTTTTTGACTTCAAATTCTTTTTTTCCTACAATAAGAACTTCCATGTAATTTTATGTATGTATGTGTATAAATGCTCAACCCATTTATTTTGAAGGGAAAAAAAATCATTTGTAATACTATGAAGCTAATGTTTTATTATGCTGTAATTTCAGTAATATGGTAAATAGTTTTTTAAAAAGTATTTGAAAATGATTAATTTTAATCTTTGAGCATCCATAACTTTTTACAAGTTGCTAATGTTATTGTAAATCCATGAGTAAAATATACTATTTTATTAGTACTAAAAAAGTATGTTTTGAAAAGATTGCAATATATGAAACATTTTTTTTTATCCTGTATAGTTTGTTAATACATCAATTGTATAACCTTGAAATTTTGTTATCGAATGACAAAAAAAGTTGAGGCTTTTTAAAGATTTCATTGATAAAATGCATTTTTTAAATATTTTTGATTGATTTACACCTTTAAAGAATTACATTTATTACATTATTCATAAAAATAATGGTACTTATTTACTATCGCAGCCATATTGGCGACATTGAGTAAAACCGCATGAATTCTAAGAATGTAATACGCGCACTGACAGGAATATGGAGCATGTAGTCACAAAATACTAAGTGAAAAATAAGTAATTATAAATAAATAATAATTAATAAAAGATTAGCTAATTTTTATCTGTAAAATTCCTGCTTTTATTTCACGAGATATTTATAGCATTTTGGTGGAAAATATGAAGGAAAAAAAAGGATTTTAGAATAGAATCAAAAAATCTTTTTTGTTTTTTTTTATTGCCATAGAAATTTGGATTAGTTAGACTCAAGATTATGTTGGGCTGTACCCTATTTTCTCTTATTCCTCCATTTGGCAGAACCCCACATTCTTTCTATTGTTTGGATATGAACATTCATTTCGAAGTCTACAAAATAGTATTTATGATTGACTCTCAAATGACAAAATCTAGCGATTGCCATTTGATCAGTGTGATACGCTCTCCAACTATCAGAATAAATTGTACTTGCTTCCTGAATATTTTCTGAAGAAGAGTAGTTGCATTTTTATTAGAAATGGTTGTTAAAAACATTTCTTTGGTCCCTCGGAAGTCATTACAAAAAATCCATTGTTTTGGAAATATTCAACCGCAATTTTTTTTTTCTTAAACTTTTGTCTATTTCCATTATGTGGCCCAGTTCACCTATTTTCATTCTTTTCTTTCCATGTCGAGAGCTCAAATCTCTTGCATGTATATCTATTTTATCAGCTAAATTTAGCTGTTTGTTGCAAAATATTGTAGTTAATTCTTTGTACTAACAATAAATGAATCTTACTGATGTTAATAACAGGATATGACTTCCCTGAACTAATTGCTTGTTCTTGTACCCGCATGTTGATTACATGTTGCATCGTTGCACTTCTGAAAAATCTGTTTTTCAAAATAAAGCTTCGTTGGTTGACAGTTGGTACATTCCCTAACATCTAAAATAATATATTTTTGTATGAATGAAATAGCATAATTTTCAGAATTCGGTGAATCCCATATTTGCATTTTAGTATTTGAGCTTGCCATATCGACGGACAGTTAAGCTTATAATGGTCGCAAGCTGAGAATTATAAAACAAATCACATGGTTGCTAATTCAGCACTTCAGATACATGCAAAATCGGGTTTGCCTATTTGACGAGTTATTCTGAAAATTGGCATGGCTGGGATAGTATGCAAGTACCAAAATTTATTTTTAGAAGAACTCATTAATATTAGTTTCATTCACCGACTAAGCTCCAAAAAATATAAAATTCACTGCTTGTGTAAGTGAAAAGGAAGTATTTAAATTATTACCATTTGAAATAAGTAAATTGATTCGTTCTTAGTAATTTTCTAATAAAGAAATTATTTGAAAGTTCAGAAAATTCTCGGTCATTAATATTTTGATCATTATTATTTTGTTGTGTTGTAGGTATGTTGAATTCCTGATCAGAATCATCAAAAGAGCTCACTGCCTAGAGCATCTATCCCTTGGCTGCATCGAAGAGCTCCTTGATCTCTCGGAGCACTTCCTGACTCCATTGTCCAAGTATCAGGCAAAGTGTCTTCGATCCCTCCACCTCTCTAGTGTCAAAGAGGTGCCTGGCAGTTATTTTGTCAGTGACCTCAATTCCTCGCTCTTCAATACCTTCCTCAATCTCGAACATCTCAGCATCGACTACGACCACCTCAGTGACAGGCTCTTTGATGGACTAGCACAATCTCAACGTAGGCCGCTGTGCCGTCTTATCATCCATGTCCACCCGTTTGATTATGGCTACCCCAGGGTCAGTGATGCAGCCTGGAAACGTCTGGCATTGCACAGTCCAAGCCTTGAGGTGACTATCAACTTGCTGCACTTCCACAATCTGGCTGAGAATGTTCGCAATGTCCTGAGTGGTGAAATGCCCCTTGCGCATTTTAGGGTCTACTTCTCTTCCGGATTTGATGTTGAAAACCTGACACAAATTGCATTCCTCAATGATCATTCACTTCGTTCGCTGGTTCTTGTGGATGAGCTGGACGATGATTTAACTGCAGCAGCCACTTTTCTCACAGGTGGCATTGATCCTCTAGTTATGCTTGCCTGGAGGTGTAAGAAACTAGCTTATATTAAAATAATAGGTATGCATTTATTTCCATTTTCTGGATATTAACAGTAGAAATTTTACTTTTGTATAGTAACTGCATCTAAAGACAGTTCATTAGCAGGCCAGTGTACTTCATGTAGGTATAATAGAAATCTACAGCAAATGTATGATTATATGGATAGTT
>BMAW01041543.1:536268-593104 GCA_019974015.1 Nephila pilipes | reverse complement strand
AGTTCATTAGCAGGCCAGTGTACTTCATGTAGGTATAATAGAAATCTACAGCAAATGTATGATTATATGGATAGTTATCTAAAAAAATTTTTAATAATTCTTTTAAAAATTATAAAAAGATGATTATAAGTGTCAGTTTTTTTCCAAGAATTAGAAAACTTGCTTGAAAAAAGTATGAAGGTACTCAATATTTTTGGTTGAAAAGGAGAAATGTTTGATTTTCTGGTAATGCTGTACTATGTGATTTCTATGCCATATTTTTCCTTTTTTGCATTGTCTTTGGCTAAAAACTGGATAACCCTTTTTACTTTTATTAATTTTTTAAATGTTAACCATATGCTAGTAAGTTCTACAAATTCGGAAAAATCTGTTGCCTGTTGAAATTGGTTGTCAATTTTAACTGGCTACATTGGTGCTAAGGAAATATTCCAAAGACATTATATATCATACACATATATTTATTTAGCCACAATTCTTGTTCAGATTTTCTCATTTAGACAGGATTTTTTGGAATGATTGATTGTTTGATTTTATGGGAAACAACAACAATAGCTTATTTACATATAACAATATATCTTTACAATGGAAATTTTAAGTCTTTTCTTTTTATTGTCAATTACTAGATACCAAACTTATTCTTAAGAATCCGTAAAGAATTTTTAATTTCTTTTAACTGGATCATGAACAATATTATACGACGTTTATGTGCCGTTACAGATTTGTCAAAATTAAGAAAGTAGCCTAACTAAAGTAGGATCACATACATGATCTAGCATTAATAAAATTTGCCAAAATAAAAAAAGTGACAAATGGCGAGGCTTTTTATAGGAAAAATGCAGATTTTTCTTTTCAAGTTATTTTTTGTTCAAAGTATTATTTAGAAATATCTCATGCATTCTTTTTTTATAAGCTTTAGTTGATTGTTAACTTATTATGGTCATTTAGGTAAGCTAATATTTCTAGTATTTGTTAAAGTGCATGGAAGGCACGTCAAACATAATTCACTGTAGTAATTTAGTAAAATTTTGTTAGGCAGTCTGCTGTTTTTTTTTTTGTTTTTTTTTAAGTCTCAAAACAAATTTCTTTGATACCTTTTTTGCTTGTATATGTGTTGAGTTGCAGAATAGTTTAAACATTTACAATTGTTTCTGAGTAAACATTGTTAATTCTTAAATTTAAACAAAAAATTATAGATGAAACTAGTTTTTTCCAAAAAATTTTGCTTACTGATTTAAAAAAGAAAGGTTTTCTATTATGAAAGTACTATTTTTTCATATTTAGTTACCTTACCCCTTTTCAGACTAAAATGAATTTAATTTACTTTTTTTAAATCAGTATCTAAAAATGTGGACAAGTTTGATGAACATATTATTTTTAGATCATTAATTTTTTTTGAAAGTTATTATTATTATTATTATTGGAAAGAAATTGGGGCGGCTTGCATAATTAATATACTATCTGTTGAAGAGAAGCAATAATAATGAAGTAAAATTGTTTGCTAGTAATGTGACATCAAAATAATACCACAGTCCTGTTGTCATGTTATAAAAATAAGATTATTTTCTATTAATTTAATTGATTACTTATTTCAAACCTTGTAGCCACACATCTTGTGTCATAAATTATTTAAGTGTTGCAAATCTTAAGAATGGCAGATTATTAGTGAGATACTGAATGTTGCTGCTAATCATGTGTATGATTTTTAGTCTTGAACATTATATGTTGTACCTCTTGGAGAAGCTAATGAAGATTAGTTGAAAATAATATAATAAACATAAGTTTACACTATTATTTGCCATTTAGAATCATTTTTGCCATTAATTTATTTGGTAAAATTTATATTTGAAAGCAGAAAAGCTTTTGAAATTACTTGGAAGCTTTCTCAATTTTATGCTTCATGTTTAAATTTAGTTTTGTCTGCACTTTTCATGTACATTCATTTTGTATACAATAAATTATTCTTTAACACTAGAAAGATGTGAATTTTTCTTTTACTGAAAAGACGGACTGTCAAAATGATGGGTAGAAATAAAATCAAAAATATAAGTATTTCAAAAAGAGAGAGTATTTTTTTTTTTTTTTTGTAATTTATTGAACTTATTTTTGAGTATTTATATATTGAAGTCAATGAAGACACATTTTTAAAGAAGAAATTTATATATAAAACAAAATCTTACTAAATTAAATTTTTTTTTTCAAAAATCAAGCATGGTGATAAATAAAACTCGCTTTGAAATGTAGAATGTTAAATTTGACATAGTTGAACTAATAATATAGAAGATATGTTGACTGTTTAGTTAGCCTCTAGTAAATGGCTAAATCAAAATTACTTGTTACATCAAACACAAATCATACTTTTTACAGCTACACTGCATTTACCTTACACATATAAAAAACATTTGCAACATGTATGTGCAGTCCTGTTTTTAATTTAATTGGGGTAAAATTTTTTGAGTTCGATATCTGAACAGAAATTTAGTTAACTGCGTGAAATTACTGTGATTATTTCATGATTTTGTCAAAGTTCATCAGGAAGTTGAAGCATAAAATCTCTTCTAGGTATTGTACTTTCTGTAGCTTCTTTTTACACAGTCCATGCATTTATTGAAGCTAAATCCAAAATATTTTAAAAAAGTGAATTGGCCATCTTTGACCTCTTGCTTTTACTGAATAATTACGTACCATTTGGTCAAGAATGTCTACTCCATCTTTGTCAAATTATAAAATGTCACAGTTTTGGGTACTTTTTTTTTTATTATTATTTTATTATTATCTATTATGCTTATGGTTTGGTTTTGAGTTTTTACTACCAAAATTCTTATTCTTTCACTGATGCACTCAGTCAAGGTGGAATCATGTTTATAACACAATGTAGAATAAATTTGATGCTTTGAATATTTTGCAACTTCTGGAATTTCCTGCCATGATTACTTCATTGTGCAGATAATGCTAGTATTTTTTGCCTTCAATTTCTCAACGAAAGCAAGGGAAGTAATAAATTATCGGTTACTACTGATAACTTTTTTACTTCCCTTACTAACCGTTCTTGCCTTTGCCCAAAAATGGTTCCATCAGACATAAAGCATCGTATTCTGAAAAATAGTAAGTTGTCCAGTCTGATATCGCCTTTTCCTAATATGGAATGGCATTTGGCATGTATTTTGACTACATGTGGTGTGATCTAAAATTAAATACCAAATTTTTCAGGTTTACTTGGTATAAATAAGAATGGGCATCTAGTTTAAATGGAAATAATTGCTCATCAACTGTTATATTTCTGTTAGGTTGGTAGCAAGAATTTGAGTTTTCAATGAATTGATTTTTCAAGCAGAGAGTATTAGAGCAAATTTATAATTATGTAATTTTTGAGATCTTGTAGATTTTTTATCAAATCTGATAAACCTCGATATTTCCTAGAACCTATCCTGTGGCATAGTATCTCAAAAAAAGTAGGCTCCCATGTCTTATTCTATAAATTACCAATAGAGATTCCTTTGGTTAAATATGCTCCTCAAGCATACAAAAGAGCTAAAAAGGTATCCAACTCTTCCGCTAACATGGGCCAGTTTCCATTTAGGAGTAGCCTTTGAGTTTCCATTTTAGTACATTCCAGTTTTTTCTTCATAGAGTTATCGAGCAAAATAGCTGAAAAGCACTAGATATTCTTTTGCTTTCTATGTATTCCCTTTGCATAGGAAGCAGTCCACCAGGCCTCAATAGTATATTTGAGCTTTGAAAGCATCCAAGTTTACTATTGGTTGGCATTCTTGTCCACATTGTACTGTCTCATGCAACTTCATTACTTGATGCAAACCCCGCATCAGAAGCAATCAGTAACGTAACATTGTTTTCAGGCTTCCTTCTTTTTCATTTACTTTTTAGAGGTAGATATGTAGATTTAGTTTTGATGACTGAAACTTGTTTTTGAGCTTCGTCATCAAATTCAGATTCAGTATCCGATGTTTCAATTTTCTGTGGAAAACATTTGTCATCCACCTCCAGTATTTCTCATTCTGATTCATGTTGATGTAATTCATGCAAAACTTGAACAATTTCTTTATTACTAAAACCTTTATGACAATCCATGTTCCACTGTATATCAAACACTACTCAAATAATACTATTTGTTCGTTATCACATATAATCTCTCTTTAGAGCACTAGTCATGTGACCAAACAAACAGGTGTTTCACTTAAAAACAACTGTTGTATGGGTGAGGGGAGGAAAGGTATATGGGAGAGAATAGGAGATACAGATTCTTTCAGTTCAAGTAGTAACATTTTATATAACCAAATATTTGTTCCTTATTACACATTTCATTTTTATTATGTTTTTGTGATTTGCATTATCGATTTCAACTAGCTTTCAATGATGCTGTCAAAATGGCGGCTTTGCGTCTTTTTAGTTATTCAACAAATTTTCTTCCCCTCTTTATGTTGAAATTTTGTACATGTATGTACCTGTTTCATGTAAAATTAAAAGTCATAAAATTACAGAAGCCTGGGGTAAATTGTAGTGCATAATATAAATTGCCAAACCATCAAAATGACAGCAACCGTTTTCTAGTGTTAAAGAAATTATTTTAATTTTGTTATTCTCAACATTCATATGATTATTTTCTATTGCAGATATAATTTTTGTATATGTTGGTCAATTTTATTTTAACAAGATTTCATATATTTTGCTAACTCACTGATAGCATGTTCAAATATTTTGAATTTTGATAAATATGAAGAAAAATTATATGCCTTTATCAAAAAAAAAAAAAAAAAAAAATTGTATCCATCTTATATAAAATCCTTTTAATAATCCAAGATTTTAAGGTATGGACTTGTATAATATTTAAATGTATTTATTAGGATTCTTTTTAAATTTAAAAAAGTGGGAAACTGTAGGCATCCAAAGGCATAATATCTTGCAACAGTCTAGAAAAACCTTCCATTCTCAAATATGATACATTGATTTAATTGAAAGACATGTATATTTTTGATTTAATATTTTTATGTGGATTTTCAACTTTATGTATAATGTTAATGGTCTAAAATTTGTATGGGATATTAATTTTTAACACTCATATTAATTTTAATTTTTAACACTCATAAGACTTATTTTAACAAGAGATGTTCTGTAAGATGAATATTATGGTGAAAATTTAATTTGGGTCTTCAATGTTCCAATAGTAGTATTTCTTTCAGTTTTTTTTCTTAGTATATTTATGAATTAGTTTCTGGAAAAGTTAAGAATGTCTTTCCTCCACTCTCCCCCTCCAATGTAAAAGAGGGTAAAATTTTATTCGATATTGAATGAAGCTCGGAAAAATTCATATATTCAATAAGTATTTTTCATTTGAATTTTTCAGTTTCTGCATTCTAACCATAAAGAATATTTAAACCATTTTACAAATCATGTGGTTAACATACAAGCAATGGCCTTAATTATGCAGTTACTATTTTTAAAATCAAAACCACTCTTTCCTGAACTTTAGATGTTAAAATTTACTGTAATTGATTGCATTTTACATAGTTAAAATTAAATTTCAAGCAAAGTCACAGGATTCAAAATTCTATCTCTGGGAAGAGAGTATATGAGGATGATCTGATACAATGGTTTAAATAAAAGCGCAAAGGATGTATAAGATGAATGTCAGGGTTGATGCATTACAAAATAAGTAAGGTTGATTTTATTTTCCTTTAGTGAAGAATTTTTTTTAAAATTTCATAAAAGAAGGGTTTGTCCATTTTTTTTAAAAAATTCATTATTGAGACTGAGTTATTTTTATAAAATTAGAGAATAAGACTTATTTTAACAAGAGATGTTCTGTAAGATGAATATTATAGTGAAAATTTAATTTGGGTCTGCAATGTTCCAATCCCCACTGGGCAATGATCCAGAATCCTCCACTATGTGACTCTAGCAGTACCACCCATGAAGAGGGAGAAAGAGAGCCTTCTAATGAGTTAGTTGAAGGTTTGGGAGCAGTAACAGTAGGATACCCTGGGAGCCTTTTGGTTTTGAAACAAAGTTTTTTTTTTATTTTAAATTTCATGATTCACTTCACTATATCTTCAAACCATAAGCAAGCATTACACTTAAAGCAGTTAGTTATTAGGATGTAGTAAATTTTTGAGTTTGGAATTGAGTGATTTTTGTAAAAATTCTGATTCTGTGGGTTTATGAATTACAATGAACTTTCCTATGGGCAATAGGAAGCACAGAGGACTTGCAATATGTGACTCAAGTAATGGGCTTCAAGAATGTTTTAGAGATGACAATAATGGCATTGAAAGATGCTGTCTTGAAAATTGAAGCTTATTAGGAAGAGTTGGTTAGGGAATTGCTCAGTCGGAAAATAGAACATAGAAAAGAGCTGGAGGAAAAGAAAAGACTAGATGAAAGAAATTAAAAAAAAAAAAAAAAGACTTGAAAATAAATGTATGCAAGAAATGGAATTGAAAATCCAGAAATTATGTTTAGAAAAAAATGAAGGATTAGAATGAGACTTATTTCAGAACTCGTTAGATTGAAAGTAGAGCTGCAAAACCTTCTTAAAATATTGGATCCGAAGAACAGGGATATCAACTTTTATTTAATATTTTTTAAGAGACAAGCTAAAAGAGTTGAAATCAGAAAACAAAATTGGATTTAAATTTGATTGGACTATTGCCATATGATTAGACAATTATGAAAATGTTAGAATGAGTGTTAACAGAGAAAAAACACTGTGTCCGTGAGAAAATTTTCAAAGAGAGTAGTCACCATTTAACAAATGACCACCTTGGGAAAAACAGAAGAATTTACCAGTACTCTAAAGAAAGAAGGAATTAAAATATCAACACAAGAAGGATATATTTGCAGATTGCAACACCTAGCAAAGAACTGTCCAAAAAGATTAAAGATGACAGGAGTGAATTGTTATATCGATAAACTAGAGGATCAAACTGTGATGGCTGAAATTCGAATCGAGTTCCTTTTAGAAAGCAGAAGTAAGGAAATCAGCTAGGACTGATCTCCAATATGCTGAAATTGTTGTTAATGAGGAAAGTGCAGCAGCTTTAATTGACTCTGGATCAATGATAACTGTGGTGAACTCTGATCTCATTCCAGATGAAATGAATGAGGAAGGAAAAATAATTTTAAAGGGCCTTGGGGGGGGGGAGAAATAAAGGTCTCGCACTTTCTAGCATTCAATTATAAATAAATAAAAAAAAGAATAATGAAGCATTTTCCAAACCGATTCAAGTGTTAGCAGTGATTGTGCATAAAATCTAAGGTCAAGATATCATTCCATTATAAAGATATAAAATTATTGTTATAGACGAAGCTGGATAGAATTCTGACTTCATTACGAACGGAAGTTTGAGTGGAAAAGAGCAGAAAGCAAATATTGGAAAATAAAAAGTGTTTATGTTTGAAAATATTATTTCCCACACTGGAGAAAAATTATGATCAAAATCGAGTGAGTTACAGAGCTTTATTTGATAGACTATTTATTTAATGGCAATAAAGTATAAAGTTATAAGGGAAAAAGTCTCTCCATTGGTTTTGTCCAAAATTAGAAAACCTTGGGTCTCCTAATTTTGGCTCACAAATCTGTTTTTGGAAAGTTGTATATGATTTAAAACCGCAGTGAAAGGATTAGTTTTAACTTCTTGGTCAATTTAAAGGAGGACATTTTAGAATATTGCAAAATCTGCAATATAATTGTCAATTAAGAAGCCAAGAGAAAGCCACAGACAAAATACCAATAATTTCTGTTCATTGATAAGATTTACATTTCAAGGTCGCGGATGTTGATATAAGAGGTCAATTGAAAAGCCCCGGCTTCACACATAGATGGCGCTACTAGAATTAAATCCATATGTTTTTTAGTTAGCCCTAACCCTCAAAAGATGCGTGTATAAATTTGACAGCCGTCGGATGATTAGTTTGTGAATTATAGCATTTTGAGTGAAGCAACTTTTGTTAGTGTGAAAAAAATGGATAAAAAGGAATTTCACGTGTTGGTAAAATATTGCTTTTTGAAGGGAAAAAATACAGTTGAAGCAAAAACTTGGCTTGATGCCGAGTTTCCGGACACTGCCCTGGGAAAATCAACCATCAAGGATTGGTGACGTGATTAGACGTGATGAAATGAGCACCGAAGACAGTGGACGCCCAAAAGAGGTTGTTACCGTCGAAAACATTAAAAAAAATCCACAAAATGATTTTGAATAACCGTAAATTGAAATTGAATGAAATAGCAGACACTCTAAAGATATCAACTGAACGTGTACATCATATCATTCACGAATATTTGGGTATGAGAAAGCTCTGTGCAAAGTGGGTGCTGCGCGAGCTCACTTTTGACCAAAAACAACGCCGAGTTGATGATTCGGAGCAGTATTTGAAGATGATCAAGCGTAATAAACCCGAGTTTTTGCGTCGATATGTGACAATGGATGAAACATGGCTCCATCATTTCACTCCGAAGTCCAATCGACAGTCACCCGAGTGGACTGCACACGATGAACCCGCTCCAAAGCGTGGGAAAACGCAACAGGCGGCTGGTAAGGTTATGGCGTCTGTATTTTGGGATGTGCATGGAATAATTTTCATTGATTACCTTGAAAAAGGAAGGACCATCAACAGCGACTATTACGTAGCGTTATTGGACCGTTCGAAGGACGAAATCGATGAAAAACGGCCGCATTTGAAGAAAAAGAAAGTGCTGCTTCACCAAGACAATGCACAGTGTCACGTCAGTGAAAACGATGGCAAAAATCCAGGAATTGGGCTTCGAATCACTTCCTCATCCACCGTATTCTCCAGATCTGGCCCCCAGCGACTATTTCCTGTTCTCAGATCTCAAAAGAATGCTCGCTGGGAAGAAAGTTTCGTCGAATGAAGAGGTGATCGCCGAAACTGAGGCCTTTTTTGAAGCAAAGGACAAATCGTACTAAAAAATGGTATCGAAAAGTTGGTGGGTCGCTATAATCAGTGTATCACCCTTGAAGGGAATTATGTTGAATAAAAAAAACTAATTTTGCCAAAAAAATGTGTTTTACTATGGTAGGCCAGGGACTTTTCAATTTACTTGTTATATGCCAACATTGTTCATCATCAGCTGGAAAATTCAAATACTGTCTTGTGATGGTAGATCAGCGTTCCAGATTGCTGAAAGTGATTCCTATTGGATCGTTGTCTGCCAAAACTATATGTGACACACTAGTAAAGATATTTATGAGGACAGGGTCCCAAATTTCAATGCCAGTGATATGAGGACTAATTTCATCTCAAAGTTAACTCAAGAGCACATGAAGCACGTATACTGCATCCCAGTTCCTGGATTTGCATCATTGAATGGACTCATGGAAAAGTACAATAAAGTCCTAAAAAATCATTGCACCATGTTATTAGAACTAATCCAAGTAATTGGGACAAATATATCCCATACTTGCTTTTCGTATACAGAGAAGTCTCAGACTGCACGAAAGGAGTGTCACCTTTTAAAATGATGTATGGATTAACTGCTAGGTGTTCTCTTAGTGTGTTAAAATGAAGCTGGTGCAGCGATGGTAAATGATGGGAAAATCTATGGTAGACTACTTACAAGAACTAAAGATCAATTTACAGATGGCTGCTGAGAGCTGGCAGCATTAATTCCTTCCAGAAGACAAGATATTTCAATTCCAAAGCTCATTCTGAAAGCTGCAAGTGGGGCAAAAGGGTATATTTATTGATACAAGATTCAACGAACAAGCTCTATATACAATGGGACTGGCCTTCGGGAGAAAATTGAATTGAACACTTTTATAAAGAAAAATTGAGCGATGGAAAATTTTGGCATTGTCATGTGAACAAGATAAGGAGGTATTATCTAAGAGTTAATGCAATTGGGGGTATTCGAAGATGAAGATTATGGTGTTAAGTTCTTCCCGCTCCAACTTCTCCGAGACCCGAAATGAAAGAGATATTGAAGCATATTGATATAAATCACCTGGAAAGTGATGATGAAAATAAATTGCTAGAATTGTTAAATAAGTACTAAAAACTGTTTACAAGCAGTGTAAACATTTCTAAAGTTTACGCACATAAAATAAATTTAAAGACAAATGTTGAATGGGAAAAAACAGTTTATAGACAGAATTCCAGAAGCAGGGAAGAGAAAATTATATCAATAAGTTCAAGAATGGTTGGGATTAAAATTAATCAAAGAAAGCAGCGTTAAAATTGTGTTTCTGGTAGTCTGGGTGAATAAGAAGGATGGGTCCATGAGATTGTCATATTGGTTCACTTCAAACAATATTTGACAAAAGTTGAAAGCTGTAATCGATTCTAAAAGTCCTGTCTCCGCTTGAAATTATTTAAGTATCAATATTCAAACTTAACTGTAGTGCCAGCTATCTTTAAGTTTCTAATGTATTGTTTTTACTAATTTCTGAGTGGCAAAAGCTGATTTGTACAGTTTTGGGTATTGGTCTGTTTATTTTGATTTCCATACTTCTCTTGCCTTGTTAGCAATACTATGAAAAAGTTGCCTTTTAAACTTGTTAAATAATAATAATAATAATGAAAATTATATATTGGACATCATCTAGAGCAGGGGTCCGCACCCTATTGAAATGCTAAAAGTTACAATTTACAAAAATTTTCAGTTTTTAAAGAGCCACTAAAAAGTTTCAATTTAATTTTGTAGTATTTGCATATATATATGATTTTTGATTTAAAACAAACGACTTTAAATACTGAATAATATTTATTCATATAAAAACACACATATACATGGTTACATCAATGAGAGCATTGCCTTTGAATGCCTTTTGAAAGTTTAATTAAATCTGACTTATAATATGTTTTATGTTTCAAGCATGGCTCTAGATTTTTATTAGTTAGTTGACTTCTAACTCTACTTTTTATTATATTCATGCAAGAGAACGCTTGCTCACATGATTATGTCGACCCGAAGATCATCAGTACTCCATATGCCAACTTCTTCACTTCACTGCAGCATTCTGGAAGACTATTCCATGCGCCGAAAATGAGGGCCTCACCTCACAGAATTTCTTTTAGGGATATCCAATTGTGCTGCGCGATATACATGAATTTCTGGACCTCCAACTCTTCCAATTTGCTCTTGAGTTCTGTGAACTTGCCACTCCATAAGTCTTTGGTTTCCAAATCCAGCAATTGCATTTGAAAGTGATCCAGCATCAATTTGAAATGGCTCAATATTGATCTCATTTGTGTTGAGATGATTTACTATGAACGCGAGAGTACATTTGTTTGTTTTGAATTCCTCAAACCTCTCAGTGAATCCATCCTTCATGTTTTTTAAAGCTATGCTGAAGTAATTCGAGTCTATAGTTGAATTGGTCTCATCACAATATTGATTCAGATTTTTAAATTTATTGCTCTCCATGTCTTCAACAAAAAGAAGTAATTTTTTTTTTCAAAACAAATTACTTCTTTGAGCATTGCTTAGCCTGGATTGTCCTTTCCTTGCAGTTTTAGATTTAGTTCATTTAGTTTTATTGTGGTATCGACTATGAAGTTGAATTTTTGCAGCCTTTCGTCTTCTTCCAATTCGGGATGTTCAATGCTTTATTTATTGAGGAATGTTTTAATTTCACTCAAGCACAAAGCAAAACGTTGCAATACATTACCTATGAAAAGCCATCGCACTTTATTGTGCAGAATTAGGTCAGAAAACTGGCTATCTATTTCTTCTAGGAAATCTTTGAACTGGTGATGGTAGAGTGCTTTTGCCAAGATGCTGTTAATAATCTTAATTATCAAGTTCATGACATAACTATTTCAGCCTGAAATGTTTGGGCACAAAGCGGTTCTTGATAAATTAATGCAGTGAAACTTAAGAATTTCGTGGTTTAATATTTTCTGAAGAATTGATGTTACCCCTCTATATATTCCTGTCATACTTCTGGCTCCATCAGTTGCTATAGAAACAATTTTATTTATATTGATTTCATTGTTTTCCAGGCATTTGTGCTCAGCATTTTCTATATCTTCTCTACGATTTTCCCTAAGAGTGGTAGCTATCCAAGCAGTTTTTCTTTTGGACCTTGGGATTACGTATACCTGACGAAAAGGGTAACTTGTGTGATGTCATTTATGTCGCAAGACTCGTCTGTAGCAAGTGATAAGGCAGAAACCAGTTGAATGTCTTCCACTTGCATATGTGTTACATTTGAAGACATTTTAGCAGTTATATCTTGTACCATTTTAGCAGATAATGGCAAATCTTTGATGTTTTTAAAGTCGCAAAACTGTTTTTAAGATACACGTATAAGACAATCTTTGACGTACTCGTCATCTGTGAATGGTTTTCCTCTTCGTGCAATTTCTAATGATACTGCAAAGCTTGCCAGATTTACAATATTGGAAGATACTTAGTATACCCAGTTACTTAGTATGGAACTTTTTTTTTTTTCAGCTCTTCAACATTTTCCCCCCGTGCATCATCAGTTGGATATTTACCAGCAAACTGGGTATATTTTGTAGTGAAGTGTCTCTCCAAATTTGACTTTTTGGTTTTTTACTGTGTGCGAGTTTTTTGGGGCAAATGAGACAAGTTAGAAGGCTATCTGTGCATGAATGCAAATGACTCCGCCCAATCCTGATTGAATTCTCTGTTTTTTTCTTCAGTTTTTCACTTTTTTTTACCATATGCCATGCTGGTGGTGGAGTTGAAAAAATTATTTTTTTAAAAGTTTACTTAGCTATCTAAAAGACAAACAATTTATTTTCCATCATTACTTTGTTAACACGATCCTCAGGTATCTAATCCAATTCTGTTACTGATTTCATTATATTATATGTGTGCGTAACTTTGAGAACATAATTCGACTCTAAATCGTTTTCTTCTTGAAACAATAAGCGAATAGACAAGCAAAAACTGCAAACGATTAAATAAACACAATTACAATGTAACGCCTACCATTCTATCTGAGGATGACTGACTGAAAACACGCCTAGAGTCTAGACATGTTGTCTAAACTCTTGTCGGTTGCTGTTTGGGTGAGACTGAAATGGAATGCAGTTGGCTGAAAGATACACATGGTCACAGAGTTTTATCTCTAACAAAACAATAGTTCAAATTAATCGCAAACAGTCATGCTAAGCATTGTAATTAACGATTATGAAAATAGAAGCTCTTGAGAAATTAGGTACTTAAAAATATTTTTTCTTATTTTTAAGGGTTTTGATAGTAAATTATGGATTTTTTCGTATGGAACTGGAGAGCCGCAACTTTACACCAAAATAGTCACATGTGGCTCTCGAGCTGCAAGTTGCTGACCCCTGATTTAGAAAATTAGTAATTCGTTTGACTGACTCATTTTATTACAAAAAAGTGTTCATGAGTTTTTAGTTGACTATATTAACAGGTCCTGCCTTATGGGCTCAATATTAAAACAGCTTTTCCAGAAACAGAAACGATGTTGAATCATCTAAAATAATTTTTCAAAACAGTAGACAAGCTTAAAGAAATGCAGTTGGAAATTGCCAAATATCTCTCATCAATTTTACTTCAATACAGCATTCAGAACTATTTTAAAAACTTCAGATGTGCCATTGAATCCAGAGATGAACTGCCAAATCCTGAAATTCTCAAAATGAAATTACTGGAGAAATTTGAAGCAAGAAAAGGTAAGAATAAATCCAACATCACAGTACAATTTAAACTCTTCAATCAGAAAGGATAAGCAGTATTCAAAAATGAAATCTGAGAATCAGAATACAAACTAAGAGAAATGAACAAATCAGTAGTCCTAAATTTTGAAGTGTAATTATTCCTTAAAACCTGGACATAAAGCAAATAAATGTCACTAGAAAACTGGCATTTCCAAATCACAACTCGTCCATGTTAGTGAAATTTGATTAATATGCATTATCTGCTGTTTGCTACAATAACGACCAGAACAAGTGAAATTCAAACCTCCTGCTATCCAGACAGATAGATCTTCCAATATCTAAAGATACAATGAACAATCAATCCATATTTTCTCCAAACAAGAAGCAAAAATAATTGAAGCTAATGGAATTGTTCGAATCACAACAATCTGCAAGAGATATACTGAATGAAACTGTAATTTGAAACAGCAACTATCATCACCAAATTTAAAAAATGGCATAAAAAATTTTGACATTTTAAATAAAATGAAAGTGCCCCTTTTCAAAAAAAATCTAAATTCAAAAGCAAGAAACTTTTGCACTTGTGTATTCTGATGTCTGTGGACTCATGCGAGTACCATCACTAATAAGTTTGTACCATTTCCTTACTTTCATTGATTATAAATCATGATATGTTGTAATAAATTTCCTGAAAACTAAAGCTGAAGTGAAGAAAGCCTTCATAAACTACAAAGTTTTAGTTGCAAATCAAAATATTTTGTGCTGCTTATAAATTGTGAATCGGAATTCGGAACATTTCTTCCAGAACAAGATATCTGAAGAGAAAATCCACTATTATGGCCTTTCAGTAAAACAGAATTGCAGAATTAGCAAATCATGCTGTAGTTGAAATGGCCAAATGTCTCTTGATCCAATCTGGATTAAATTCTGACTTCTGAGCAGAAGTAATAAATTGCTCAATTTACATTTATAATTGTTCTCCAGTGAGAGCACTAACAATTCAGCTCCAAATAAAATCGTTTTTTGGCATCATGCCAAGTGTGTCACACTGATCAGTGTTCAGGCAGAATGCATGTGTGTTGAATAAATGATTGAAATACAAGATTGAACAAACACATCTTAATAGGATGTTCAACAGAATTTAAAACATGTTGGCTGAATGACAGAAGAAAAAAAGGCCTAAAAAATAATAGCATGCAGAGATGCAAGATTAATTGAATTCAAAAGCCATCTGCCAGTAGTATCACAGAGAATTTATTACCTTGCCTGTTGAAAAACAATATTCCTACTCACTAGGAAGATACATCATCTGATCTTGGTGATTCACTGGAAGGAGGTACAATATCGTCGGATTGCCAAACCGAAGTAGACGCTGTGTTACAATTATCAACAGTGTACAGACAATTATCTACAATGTCTCCAGAATAACTGTGTAATTAGATATGCTGCTGAGAAACAGAGGATTTAATGGACAGACAAAATAGATCAACCTAGAAAGGAATATGGACAGATTTCTGTAATTTTAGATTGTTTTGAAACGAGCCTGAACATTCAAGAGGCCCTCATTGGACCCAACAAAATAGTTTGGAAAAATGCTATGAGAGCATTACACATTAAGGGAAATAATGCATGGACATAGTCACCAAGGACTAAGCATAAAAAGATTATAGGATCAAAATGGGCTCTAGAAATGTAGTTCAAAGAAGTTTGCTCTGTTGAAGAATTATAAATATGAATTATTATCACAAATGAATGCTCTCAAAAACTTGGAATATATTTAAATGAGATTTTTTTTCTATTTGCAAGATTAAGTTCAATCTGAGCTGCAATTGCATAAGCAATTGCAAACAATCTCACTGCTTATCAAATAGATTTTGCAATCACATATGTAAATGTAAATCTGGCTGAAGAAATATTCATGGAACAACCAGAAGAATTTCATGTTTCTTCTGAAAAAGATCACATTTGTTTGCAAATCTTTCTCTTGATTTTCGCAAACAATCACAGAGACAGTTGTGCAACAAACTGGATACTAAACTGAAATCTCTTGGATTTAAATTGTTTGCTGACATATATATATATATATATATATATATATATATATATATATATATATAATGAAATCAGCAAAACATTTTACAAAAATATTTGTGATGAGTCAGCAAGAGTTTTCAAAATGAACGGCTGCATTGCTGCTTAGGAATTGAATTCAAACAAGATAAAAACAGTTTAACAATGTCACAATCAAAGTACATCTTACACAAGTACAAAACGCAAGATACAAAAACTGTTGCAACTCCCATGAATTTAAGCATTAAATTAACCAAAGAGATGTATTCACAGAATGAAGTTAAATCCAAAGTGCTATATTTACCATTCTGGTCTATAATTGGATCTGTAATTTATTTGTCTGTCACCACAAGACTAGACATTACTTACGCTGTAAACTTTTATAGTCAGTTTAACAATAATTCAGGGAAAACCCATTAGATTGCAGCAAAAAGAATCATGGTACACTTGAAAGGAACTATATATCAAGGATTAATGTACTAACAATCTGGAAAACCATTAACAGGATGTGTCGATTCTGATTGTGCTTCCGATGTCAACAACAGAAAAACACAGGATATGTCTTCAAGTATGCTGAAGGAGATATTTCTTAGGAATCAAGAAAACAATGTACTGTTGCATTTTCGAACACAGAGGAAGAATATGTGGTAATCACTGCATTAGCTTCTAATTTATATTCTTGGTATTCTTTAGTAGTTTGAATTTTTGAAAATATTCTTCTGAAACTTTTTTTGTCTGCTGTCTAATGTGAATGTATTTTTTTTTTTTTTAAATAATGTGCTAATATCAAAATATGTAGAGTTCTTAGTTAGGAAGAGCTGTTGAGATAAATATTTTGAGCAATTCCAAAGAATACCAAGATCCATTCCAATTTGTATCCAATAAAATTTCCCTGAACTGCTTGCTTTGGATTTAATCAACAAAGAAAACAAATTACTTTATAAATTTTCCATAGCTCTGAATTAAATATGGCTGTACAAACATCCGAAAACAATTCCCGGTGTAGACTGGATAATGACTACTTTCCTCAAAAATTTGAATTACTGCTAACGTACCATTGCTCAAAATTATTTTCGGCACATATTTAAAAATTTTATAAGTGCCTCAGTCTAGGAAGCATGCAATTGTTCTTCCGATTCCAAAATCCTGCAAAATATCGTATTGACCAACAACTTATACTTTGGTTTTTTCAAAAATATTTGAAAGAATTTTAACTAGGTGTATCTCTTACTTCCTGACTATAGAATGAAAACTTCATTCTCATCATTTTGGATTTATTCTGTTTAAAGACTGTAGAACTGCTACTTACATGAAGTATGGGATACACAGTTATTGTGGACACGAAACTGAATAAAAAATTTTGGTGCAAATTAGTTGATATTTTGATGTATCCATCAAGATTGCTTACAAATCAGTGTATTTTGATCTATAATTTTCATTCATACAAATAATTTCAAATCTGATGGAAGGTTTGTCTTTCATCTATGAAGATTCTAAAAGGTGTACCTCTGGGCAATGTTCTCTTCCTATATTATTTACAATCTATTTGCACAATTTCTTTTGAACATTGCAAACAGGATTCAAGTACTGAATTAATACAAATGACATATTTATTATATCAGCCTCTCGATAATATTGGTAAAAATTTGCAAAATATTGTGGAAAAAGTTGCATAATGGTTTAAGTTTTGGAAACTTAGCTTAAACCTGATACAGTAGTAGAATTCTCAAATAAAATAATTCAAAAAATTTTGTTATGTGTTAGTTGAGTTCCCTTTTAATATTTGGGTATCCTTTTCTATTAAATATTTGGGACTATATTTTTCCAAATGAAATTTTAAAAAATATCTATAATGAATCTCAAATGAAAAATAAAACACTGAAAAAAAATTAATTGCTTTAAAAGTATGGCATGTAAACATGTTCAAGAGCTAAAAATTTAATCAAATTAACAAACATACTATTTCCAGTACCTTTTGTTTTACCTTTTGCATCATAAATAAATGGTTTCATAATCAGCTAAAACTTTTCAATCTAATATAAACCAAAGTTCTCAGATTGCTCTGGGTATTCCATAATGGAAACTAAACATAGTGTTTTTAAAATATGCTGGACAAGAAACTGGAAGGTAGCCGCATAAATTTTTCACTACCCCAATTTCAAATGACAATTTATCTGTAATGCATCTCAATAGCTCTGTATCAATAATTTGGAAAATATTGGAAGAGATAAAAAAATATATATATATAAATTTACTTTACACCCTGAATGTTAATTGTAAGCAAATTATGTCATTCCCTAGATTGATATATTTCATAGAACTTCCATGTGAAATTTTAATGAATTTGGCTTTCAAGACAAAAAATTTACTGATGTAAAATTTACTAGTGCCTCATATAAGCAAACTGTTTCATGAAAAGCAGACAATTTCCAAGATTTTTGGTTAATAGCTATGGATGTATCAAAATACCTAAATATAAGCAGGTATCACAAAAAATGCCTCTTTGCTTATAGAACTCTATTTTTACAGAAGAAGCATTATCCTCACACCAAGCTTTAGATGATCTAATGGAATTTTAAAAAAATCTAGCTACAATGTAATCTGCACTTCAAAAAAATTGCAATATTCAATCTTTGTAAGTTATCAATAGATTAGTTCCTAAGATATTTATTCCATTGCATTTTCATAATTGGATGGAAAAACTCGACTATGTAGCAAGACTGATGCTTGTTAATCCTGTCGGGGCTCCAAGTCCTCAATAAGGCATGATGTGGAAGTTAGAAGAGTTTGGTGCCATCTTGGGTGTCGTCCTTGTCATTTGATTTAGATTTTAAATGACAAGGTCTATCACCAATAGCCTCATGTTGCTTCTAAGTACAATGTTAATATACAATCTTAATTTAATGATTCTACTTTGGGTTCCTGGACACGAAAAGTTTTTGGAATAGAGAGGTAGACAGTCTCGCAAAATCTGTGGTGGTCTCCAATGCACACATCAACTGGATTGCTCCAGAAGACATTACTAGCAATATTTTCAGAAACAGAATGAAAAGAACCAATGAAAGTTTTTAAAGAAAACAAATAGCTCAAAATCTTAGGGAACATCCTGACCATATATATTGTATCCAGTTGGGCAAAAAGCAGAAGAGAGGAAACATGAAGAACCTGAATCATGAGCAAAATGATCATAATATATGGGTTTTTACACAAATTAGTTTTAATTGATTGTACTATTGTGGTACTTCAAACTGCATGAACAATTTGGAATACATTTTATGTGTAAAAAATGAACGTCCCTTAGAAATCACCTCTGGCATATACTTCAGATAGCCCATAGTGCAGCATTATCTTTGAAGAACTTTTAGACAATGCAATAGCTAATGAACAAATGTTAAAAATGTTTTTGCTAAAGAGAGAATTGTTTCTCTGTATCCAATTAAGAACACTAGAGTGCTGTGATTTTTTTTTCTAAAGAATATGTGCATACTTTTTCTTTTGGGTCTTTCGTAGTATTTTTGAATATATAAGAATTATAAGATGTAACTTTGAAATATATGTAAACTAATACTTAATCTCTTCTATTTATTTTTTTCTTGCGTAATGCATTTAATTAGTCGGTTTGTCTTGTTAAGTTTTATAAATAAATTGATTTTTATTTTTCCTAAATGTTTCACAGTTGTAAGATTTAATTTTGAAATATATGTAAACTAATACATAAAAAGATTATCTATTTTTTTGTCACATGTAATAATGTGTTGTATTATTCTGTTTGTTATGTTATCAAGAGATTTAGATATGGTGTTATTAATAAATTGATTTTTCCAGGCTATGAAGTGGGTGCAGATAGCCTTATTGCTGTTTCCAGATTACGTGGGGAGCAGTTGAAGGATCTAAAGATTCCAGCCTGTTGTATTTCCTCCAGTCAGTTGGAAGAGAGTGAACAGCTGACCCAGCAAGAAGCATTGGAATACATGCAAAATGAGGTCAGTTACGGCCTGGGTCAGTACTGGCAGCCAATGGCCCTCAATGAACTTCCTCTTGCAGTTCGTAATGTGGATATTGATGCAGATGGGGCATATTTAAATGAGCTGCTAAGGGATCAGATGTGGTGATACTGGTTCTTTTTTTAATTACTAAAAGAATTATAATGACAATTACTTATCTGTTTAACAATACTGTGTCTTATGCTAGTCATTGTTGTAATTGCAAAAAAAAGGTGTTTATATTTGTGCAAACTTCTTATCTCTCTGAAAAAGAAATAGGCTATTTCGATTTACAAAAGCTCTTCAAGATCTCTTGTAATGGGTGATGTGTAGACCCAATTTTTCACAATGGGGAGTGTCTTTATTATTTTTTTAATGGTTTATGGACGGTACCCTCTCCAGAAGTTTTTTTGTGTTCTTTTCTTGCCTGCTCTCTCTCTTCGGATGCTTTTGATGTCGTTTGTCTGAAGCCACACTCGGAGACCGGTTTGGACGGTCAGATACGACAAGGGCGATCGTTGCGGGCTTGTTTCGAGGACCATGCATGTAGTAGCCCTGAGCTAACTCGGCGCTCAAATGTAGAACTAATTGTGATTACATCGTCTCTATTACATCCTTTTTAAATGCGCACACACTTCCATCTTTTATATGTGGCAACTATGTCATCGATTGCGGTGAAAGCCAGCTCTCCTACAGAATTATATAAATGTATATATATAAATGTTAACATTCCATTTGTACCGATGTTCCTGATGTCATCCAGGTAGCGTCCTAACTCAGGGAAGAGGCTCTATAGAGTCTAGGTGGTAAAGAAATAAAAAAAAGTGCCAATTTTGGTGTGTCTTTACATCCAAATCTATTTTAGGCTTTCTCGCGCAATCGATGAACCTTATTTTGGTGCTGACCGTGTGTACTTTAGCACAGGCATAGCTGAGCTGAAATGGTCGTCCAAGGGTGACCAAGATCTGTATAGAGAAAACAAATTATATTGCCCTTAGGATATAATCCATAGCACATATTTTTAATGTGCATTGTTTGACATACTTGTTTATTTTTAAGATCTAGTATTTTTTATTTCTCTTAATTTATTGTGATGTTTGCAGAATGGGCCCTTTTTGCAGGCTCCAGATTTACATATTTACAACGTTTGAGATCTTTTACATCTACAAGAACGATCGTGTTCTCGTTGTTATTGTTTATTTTTTCCATCTGGGTATACAGTGATATCGAGATCGGAGAAATATGTTACATCTGTGTGAGTGTGTGATAGTTAATCTAGATTTTACACCTATGTATGACGAGTCCGCCGAAAAACCATCTTGTCTTTTATCGAGATAGCTGTGATATTGAGCGTTGTTCTAGATCTAGAAGTGCAATGCAAACTGTTTTTAACACCAAAATCTGCTCACTGTTGGGAGCCGTTGTTACAGTGACTGGCTACCCAAGCTGCAATATAATATATTTTGAGATAGAGTAATAAAATGGTTTGCACTACAAATGGAGTTGCTTCAAAGGTTGGTAACAGGGTCTTTAAAATATGACAAATATACTTGATGACAAAAACATAAAATGTAAGTGCTTTTTAAAAAAAGAGAGAGAAAATTGTGATAAAATATTATCTTCTGTATCTTAATGGTGATATATAATTTTAGATCAAAGCAAATTACTAGTTTTTAACTGACAAGGTTGGAAAAAAAAGTAATTTCAACATTAATTTTTTCTTTAATTAATCCAAAACAGTTCATCAATTCTGCTTTTGATTAATTTGATATAAAAATAAACTCATTGTGAAAGAAAAAAATTCCCTGGTCACTAACCTAAAATTTATTAGAATGTTTCGTTTCAGAATGTGCTAACAATTTAGGAAATATTAGGTATTATGAAAATAAATATTGTGTATGAAAGGAATTAAGTTAATAATTTGCATGTTGAGCAAGCAACTCCATTTGTATTGGAACCTTCATTTGCAGCAAGCACTATATATCACATCGGTGGTGTTAACGATGTACCAACTATTGAATGTTAAAGTGTAATAATATCTTTATTCAGATGTTTATGTATGTTATGTTTCCAGTTGTGAATCAGTTTGTTTCCTTTGTTAAGAAATATTTTAATCTTTGAAAGATAAAAAAAAACTAACTTGAGATCTGTAGCAATGGTGCTGATTCATATACAAAATCAAATCAGCTTGCTTTCTAATGATTTTTGATCTTCTTTAATGCCTGTGCTTTCTATAAATGTAATGGACTTGGGGAAAAAAATCCTTCAATATTAAAGCTAAAAAATTGAATCATTTCTGATGTAATTTTTATATGTGTCAATGAGAATTTAAATTACAATTAAATGATATTTTTAAAATTGAATCTTTGCTAAACATAAATTGGAAGAAAAAAGTGACTTAATAATTTGCATATTATGTTAAGTAAATTTTAAAAACTTACATATTCAAATAGTGCTCATTGTAATTAATCTCTAATGTGTGTGTAAATTGTGCTATCTTGCATTTTTGTGTAGTTCCTATCATAACTGCCCCAAATGCCAAAGAATTTGCATTGTGTTTACCATCATCAGTTTGATGTGGTTTGAAATCAAAGTTCATAATTAAATACTTGTTAGAATAACTCTTTAAAATCTTATGTTTAAAGTTTTTTTTAAAATCTTATCTTGATTTTTACCTAATAATCAAAATTAAAATAATTTTACAGCACCTGATTTTAGCTTCAAATATTTGTGTTACTGCTACATGTTGTGGCTTATACCTTGACACTATCAAACTTAATGTTTAACTCGTATAAATGTTTTAAAATTTTTACTGTTCCATTTGTTAAAAAATAGTAGTCCAATACCTTAAAAGTCAAAGCATGCTTTTCTCTTCAAATATTTTCACTATCTTTGTTTAAAAAGTGTAGTCTCTGATAGAGTTCTAACTCTTCAAATGCTTATGTACTTTTAGGTACAAGGTAACTTACAGCAATATATCACTCAATTTTGAATATATTTGTCGCAAATTTTAAAAGCTTTTGTTTTTGATCCGCATTTATTTGATTGGTTGTCAATTTTATAGTTGTGTATTTTTATGTTAGAAATAAAGGTAATATTTGTGAAGTTTTATTTATAATTATTCATAAGTTTCACACACATCCATGTTTGTACTCACATAAGTAAAAGCTGAAAACAATATGAATTAAATTTTTGATTACTGACTGCATATCTCAACCAGATGAAGAAATGCAATTAAGTGTTGTAAGAATTCTCAAAAATATTTTTACATTCCATACTTGAATGTTTTTCAGCACCTATTAATTTTCTTTTGGGAAAATCATCTTGTAATGCCTTAACCCCTTGATAATTAGGAGAATCAATAGTTTTAGAGTTACATGCCATGCTACAATCTGACAGGCGCCGAAAATGTTACTCTTTTCTGGCACAGTGATAGATAGTTCACTTGTTAGTCTTTTAAAGAAATTATTTGTGATATATTAATGTAATATTTTCAACAATTGTAACTTGAACTTTCAAACAATTTAGTAAATATTAGTTTATAAAATAAATACTCACAATTTTAAACTTTATGAAAAGTTTATCTAAAACTTTAAAATTGCACATTACAGTTTTTGCAATAAGTGTAGGTTTCTCGGCGAACCCCTTTCCTATTGTTACTAAATTTTCTGCATCGTACCACACATCTCCTGTTCAGTAGTTTTATTTTTTTTTAGTATATGAAATATCTGCAAAATGGTGTATTGACAGCTGTATAAAGTTAGTACCTGAATCAACAGGTTTAATTTTCAAACTTTGTTCCGTGTGATATGTTTCAACAATTTTTTCTACTAAGTTGTAATTCTAAATTTCCTTTTCTTTTTCAAAACTGAAAAGTGTTAAAATTGTAATGTCTAATAAATAACAAAATATTTTTTTTTTATATTTCCTGTGTACACCACAAATTTCTACATTTTTTAAGGTTGTGAACTGAGCTTATGGACATTTATCTCTCCATCTCATGACTGTCATCATCCCTCTTTGATAAGCAATTAATTCCCTCTAATTCAATTTATCCATTTTAAGTTGTTTTGGAAGTTCTTTTCTGTTTTGCCTTAATGTCCAAAAAGAAAAAATTTTAGATTTTAATAACCTTTCCCCTAATTCAGGAGAGTTACAGTAATGCAATACGAGTAACAGCTCAAATGTTAAAACAACCCGAGTAGAAAATAAGTACAGTGGTACCTTGAGATACGAATGTCCTAACATACGAATGTTTTGAGATACAACATGAAATATTCTAAAATTTATACCTCGACATACAACGAAAAATTTGAGATATGAATTTACGATGTGCAATAATTGCATAGGTGATCCCTAGATGGCAGAGCGTTCGCTCAGCTTTCCTCCTGCCACTTCTGCCCGCTCTGTTTGGTTGTTGAGACCAGAGTCCTCTTTGTTTGTGCCTGTTTTTCGTGTCATTTTGGATAGTATATATACTGTACTCTGGATATTTTGTTATTTTAACCATGGATCCCAAAGTTAAAGATAAAACTGGTGAAAAGAAAAAGCCTAAGAAAATTATTTCAATGGAAGCTAAACATGAAATTATTGCAAAGCATGAGCATTGCGTTCATATCATCGACTTGGCAAATGAGTATGGCCGCAATCCTTCTACAATATCCACAATCATCAAGCAGAAGGAAGCGATAAAGAAGCTGCAACCTTCCAAAGGCTTCACCATTTCTTCAAATATACATGATGAGATGGAACAGCTACTTTTATTATGGATTAAGGAGAAGGAATTGGCAGGTGACTCTGTTCCTGGAGTGATTATTTGTGAGTAGGCTGGCGCCATCTTCCAAGACCTCAAGCGTGATGTAACCGAGTCGGAGGGAGAATCATTGCAAGGCGATGAGGGGTTCAAAGCTAGTCGTGGCTGGTTTGACAATTTTAAGAAACGAAGTGTCATTCATTCAGTTATTCGTCATGGAGAAGCATCTAGTGGAGATATTAAGGCGGCTGAAAATTTCATTAAGGTTTTTGAAAAACTCATTAGTGAAGAAGGATACCTACCGCAACAAGTGTTCAATTGTGACGAAGCAGGGTTATTTTGGAAAAAAATGCCTAGGCGCACGTTTATCACGGTTGAAGAAAAGAGTCGACCTGGCCACAAGGCTATGAAAAATAGGCTAATGCTATTGGGGACTTCAAAATAAAACCGTTGCTAGTCTACCACTTGGAAAATCCAAGGGCCTTCAAAGCTTATAAAGTTATGAAAGAAAAATTATTAGTTCTGTGGCGTGCAAACAGTAAAGCATGGGTGACCCGTCAATTTTTGATTGAGTGGATAATCATAGTTTTTGGGCCTTCAGTGAAAAAATACTTAATCGATAAGGGTCTACCGCTTAAGTGTGTCCTTCTGTTTGATAATGCTCACCCTCCTGACCTTGACCTTTCAGATGAATTTAAATTTATTAAAATTGTCTATCTGCCACCCAATACAACAAGTTATCTCCAATTTTAAGAAACATTACGAAGCATCTTTTCAAGCATTGCTTCGAAGTTACTGAAAATACGAACCAAACATTGAGGGAGTTTTAGAAGAATCATTACAACATTGTGATCTGTCTTAAGCTTATAGATATTGCCTGGCAAGGTGTTACCAAAAGAACATTGAATTCAGCTTGGAGATAATTATGGCCAGATGTTGTTTTAAAAAGCAAGGGATTCGAACGTATTGAGGTAGGAGAGGGGGTGCCAGCTCACACAGGTGTCGTCCTCGTCACTTGACCGTGGTTCAAAATTACGAGGTCCGTCACCAATAGCCCTCGTGTTGCTTCTAGTGCGACGTTAATAAAAACTAAACTAAACGAACGTATTGAGGAGATCATATCCATTGGTCGCTCCATGGGCCTAGAGGTAGATGTTGCTGATCTCATTGAGGAGTATGCTGAAGAACTCACGATGGAGGAGCTGAAGGAGTTACAGGAGATTTCCCACTCGGGGGTAATGATGGAACTCAGCAGTGAGGAGGAGGTTGAGCCGGTGGAGAAACTTCACGTGAAATTAGTGATATCCTTGGCAAGTGGCAGGAAGTGTCTGATTTTGTGGAAAAAAGACACCCAGAGAAATTTTCTACAGGGAGAGAAAGTGCCTTATTTGATGATAGGTGTCTCACATTCTTTGGTAACATTTTAAAAAGAAGGCAGAAACAGACCTCTCTTGATTGTTACCTTGTGAAGGTCTCCCGCAGTGAAAATCAGGAAAGTGAGGCCAAAAAAAGTCGTTAAAGTGATGATTAATAAACAATATGTATGTTATTACTCGTTTATTTATATACAAATTGTGTATATTATATGCAATTTAACTGTGTTTTGGGTTAGTTTCTTATCACTAGAATGCATTAATATATATTACATTATTTTAAATGGGAAAAATTGCTTTGAGATACGATTTTTTTGCCATACGACGATGATAGCAGAACAAATTAAATTCGTATCTCAAGGTACAACTGTATTTTTTATGTTCGCACAACAAAAATTTTGATTTCAAATCTAGCCCTTTTAAATGGTAAATATTGCATCCAAGGAAGTTTTATTGTATAAAGGCACTTTTTTGTCAATACAGATAGATGTCTTACTCGGGTGTATAAACTTCAGAAAATTTTCTCTGCTAGTAATTAAACACAGCCCATATTTTTTTAGCCTGGGCTGAGGGTGTGAAGTGTTTTTATTCCTGTTAAAATTATGAAATTACATTAACAAGTCTAACTAGATATTTGAAAAGCAAGGCATTTCAATCAATTTTCTCATCAGCCTATTGGCTCTACAATAACTCCTTATAGAATTAGTGTAACAAGAAATACAAATTAGTAAATCTATGCACTTGCTGTAATGTTATACCAGTGATGAGTATGTACAAATGCTGTCCTTAAATTTTCAGCTGCAAATGAATTTTATTAATTAAATTCTTACAAAAACTAACTCAAAAATAAATAACAAAGTATTCCAATAGATGAGATATGTTTAAAACTTTTTTTCATTCTAATGTCTGTAAAATTAAATCAATTTGAAGCTTGAAAACCTGCTTTAATTTTGCACCATTGTCTCGCACTTGAAAAATTATTTTGAGCTAAAAAAAACTGTCAATTGTTTCTGAAAACATATTCATTATCTAGCTTTTGAGCAATATCAGTAACCAAATTACAAAAGAAAAATAACTAGATCGGTAACATTTTCCCCTCACTATGCAAAAAAAAAATTTGCTGTCAATGAAATTTTGTTTGTAACACAATATAAGATAATATACACGGACAAACCCAACTTATCAGTGCACATTGGGGGAAAACTTTTATGAAGCATGTAGGATTTAGTTGCAATCATTTGTTCAAACTATTTCAGACAGGCTGTATTTGTTTATAATTGTCAAAGGGTTAAGTATATTTAGGTGTTTTTTTAAGCATTATTTTGTGCTGTCATGCTATGTTAATGTGATTTAAATTACCTGTTTATTCTACTAATCTGGAAATTATTTTATATTCATTGTTTTAACAAAATAAAAATATGGAATTCCAAACACAATTCAGGGTTCATAGTAATTTATCATATAAAAACTAAAGAACACTCCTGAAACTTTTATAATGTCTGAAAATAAAACATTTATTGAACTGTAACAGTAAAATATTTTTTGGTGAAAGACAATTGAATTATATAAATTTTCATACAGTTTTTCTTAACTATAACACTTGTAGGGAAAAAATAAAACAGGTGTAGTCTCATTTGCATTAATCTTTGAGAAAATTTTATATAACTTGCTTTGAAAAATTTTTAATAGAAATGTTTTATTTTGTCATGAAAGTGAAGTTCAGTTTAAACAACTGTTTTATTGACAAAAAAAAAATGGTTTAATACTTGATCTAATAATAGTCTATATAAATAGGAGAAATTAAAGGGTGATTAAAAAAATGGCTATTCATTGTCTTTTAGACCTGTAATGTTTTCTTTTTTAACAGTTTAAGCAAAAATGAACAACCAGAAATTAAGATAAAATTTAAAACTTCACAAAAGTTAGAATTAATAGCTGAATGAATGCAAGTTCAAAGAAGGGGTTCAAACTGAAGCTTATTTCACATCCACAAACTTTTCACATTTATGCCCACACGAGTTTAAGTCTGAAGAAGAATTGTGTGATCAATAATCATCTTCACTGTGAACTTAAATTAGCAAAAAGAAACCATTAATTTTCATTTGTATCTGTAAAAACTAAATGTTAAAAAGGAACATTATATTAATGAATTAACTTCAAAAATAAAATATTTTCACTATGGAATTCGATTTTTCAAGCAGAATTACTTAGGGAAAGGCATAAATTACTGCGAGAGCCATATACTATAGTTTTGTACAAATGACTAAAAAAATTTTTACGTATCATAATATTGCATCATGATTGGATCAATAATTACAATTAATAAGCTTATCATCCATTAATAATAAGCTTATCATCCATTAATAAGCTTATCTAACATTGTGAATGAAGAACAGAATAAGAATGTTACTCATTTGACTTTTTTTAAATATTAAATTTCATTCAGATGAAAAAGAATAGTTTTCTCAAAAAAAGGATATAATTAAACATGTTAAAACATAATTTTCTTTCATCTAATGATAATTTTAATAAAATATGAAGCAGTACATTTCATTTTCTAGAACTTTTGATTGCTTTTAGCAATCTATTATGATAGTGTTTACAATGTAAAATAGGCATGATTGTATAGTGATATTGTAACAATAATTTTGCCAAGTCCTTTGTAACAAGTACCATAGCTTTTCACAAAATATTTTAAACATTATTATTCTTGAAACAAATTTGATGACTTAACACAAAAACCTTTTACATGAAGATATCTCAGTTTGAAAGTCCGTTTGTACTGCACAAGTGTTAAAATACTATTCAAATATTAGCATACATACAAGTTTAATTAAACTTGTAATTTTCAATATCCATATCACAATAATGAAGACATGGGGGAAAAATAATTTATACATAATTTTATGGCACAGTCATTATTTTTAATAACCACTAGACAACTTTTTATTCAAGAGAAATTTCTTCGAACTGAACTTCCACTTCAAACGGAAATGTTACAGAATCTAAAGTTTGACGAAATATTTGTGAATGTTGCCACGATTTACCACCAGAAAGTTCTGCAGTAATTAGAAAGCCTTTGCTTCCTCTGAATTCCTGAGTGTTTAGAGGACACACATCTGGAAAAAAATTGACATTCTATGTTTACTTTATATTCTTTTATTCATAAAAAGTAAAATTCAGAATTAAATCATTTAAAAAAAATACAGTAACATTTTGAACTGGAATTTTATTTGTTGTATAATATTAAGTTTTAAAAGTACACCTCTTAACTTTAAACATGTTTCACTTAACATTTCATGACTACCTGAAATGCTAGTTTTACTGATAAACTTAATTTATATTCTATCAACAAATTAATATATAAAACGGTTTGAATTAACTTTATTTCCAGAACAAAATAAGGGCCATTGGTAATAAATCGCATAATCTGAACCACCAGTGAGTGACGTCGCATCTTACTGTATCAAGAGCTTATCTGCTTTAGAGGCTAGATTCAGGCAAACTATATACTTAAATGCTTCTTTTAATTTGATATGTCACTTAAACTTTAAAACTTAGTATTTTTAAATTATTCATTTATTTTTCCATGTAAATATAAATCAAATGAGCTAAAAATCTTTGCCATTGTCATCTGCTCTAATTACGATTTTAAAACACGTAATAGAGATCATTCTTGGTCTATGTTACAGGAATTCATACTAAGTTATATGTTTTAATTTCATTCTTTATCACAGTAATAATATTTATAGGAATTTATATTTAGTACATGGTTGGAATGCTGTTTCAACCCACATTCTTCTGTTCGAAGAAATTGGTGATACAAGGCCAAATGAGAAAACCCTTGATTTAATGGTTATACACAACACACCTAAAATACTCCTTCCCTAGACAATTTAAATTTAGTCCTCATTGTTTTAGGGGTATTTGCACATGTTCTCAGAAACCATAATTTTTTTTGACCAATCAGGATTTTCTATGAGCTTGTAATTAAAACTAAAGTTGCTTAAAAAAATAACATTCTTAAGTTCTTAATTAGATGTACATTTTTTCTTATATTTTATTGAATTTTGTCATATAAATGACATTGCCTCAAGACCTTGAAGGTTGCCTCAATTCTGAAGAAATGAGGTAATCTTTGAGAGAAAGGTAATTGTTCATAGCTTGGAGGACCTAGAACATTTGTAGAAGTGAATGAATCTAAATTCATGAAAACGATATTTTTAAAACATTTATTGGATCTACTAGCAAAACAGGTTAGTAAAAAGTTTTTTTTGTATTTTTACATTTAGATTTCTGTGGAATTCTAATGTGCCATTTTAAAGCAAGCTATAGTATTTTAAAATGTAAGGCTCTTTATATTTAAGTTTCTCAGAAGCTTTTTTGAAAAATTTCTTTATGTAATTTATATTACTTATATTATGTTACATTTATTTTGAAATGCTCTGGATGGAGTGTAAAAAGACATAGAATTAAAGCATCGAGCTAATGTAATTATTAAAATTCAAACTCGTTCTAAAATCCTGTCATGCTTTTCATTCTTGTAGAAGATAAGACAGTATTATTAAAACTTATTTTGAAGTTGTTAAATCATCAGCGTCAAAAAAGCAACAACAGGTGTTACATTTATTTTTATTATTTGTGGAAGTGGATAAATTTTATTTTGAGAAAAAAAAATGATTTTAAAGTTTTTAAAATATTTGTTGCATGCTCCTGGAAAATAAGCAAGTAAATTTTTTTGCATTCTTTAATTTAGCTCTCCACAGAATTTATGCGATTAGCACAATTTTATAAATCTCCAAATACATTTTAAAATCCTGCCAAGTTTGCAGACTAATGGCATTTTCCTTATGTCTGGTACACTAACTTCATGTTTACATTTAATTGATCTCTCAATTAATATAAGATAAAATATGACCATTTCTTGCACTTGTATAAAATCCCTTCAATCATTTTTGCCTAATCAGAAAAATGTCACCAGATTTTCATAGGATTTGGATGACTGGCATAAGTTTGCCTAGAACTGCACCAAATACCATGCTCTCTGAAATTTAAGTAAGTATTCAATTTTGAATTCAAATACTTCTGTTACATAATCCTTTCACTTTTGACATGTTTTCAAGATCAAAATGTTGGAAGTTTCATTATTTGGTCAAGAAATATTTTTTATTGGTAAATAGTATTTTAATATCCTAAATTTTTAAATGATTGAAAAATGCAGATCAACCCCACAACAAATAGAGCTTTTCTTCTGCATTCACAATAAACAAATTCATTTCATTGTTTTAAAAAAGTGAAAGAGAAAGATCCAATTTAATGCAGTCGAATCTGTTATACTGCCATTTGGAAAAGGGGCCCCCCCCCCTCCCAAATATTTTTGTTGTAATGAATTATAAGTTATATTCTGTAAGCCGGGGGAAGTGTTCTTAAGAGAGCTTTGTGGTATTATACTCAATTGATATTTTATTTTATGCTTACTAAAATGAGACAGTAGAAAGGTCGGATTTCTTTCGTGATATTAAGAGTAGGAAGTTCATCTTGTGGCAAGTGATTTGTAATTGTAACTAAGTTCAAATTTTAGAGCAACTTGTAAAAAAAATGTATGTATGCAAATGTATTCCAAGATTTTTGCATAGTGTTATAGAATATAAAAGGTCTGTGAAATACATGTTATAACAATGAATGATAACTATAGCAACATATATATGAAACATTTTTAATGCAGCTGAACCCCACGAAGTGAATATCCTTGATCTAAGACAAATACTTAAATAGTGTATCAACTTATGGAGAAAGTGAAAAAACAAATAAAATTTCTATTTAATTATATACATTAAATTTTATACTTACTATAGTAATTAAAACTATTATCCAATCCTATTTCTTTGTTGCAGAAATAAACAAAAAGTAATCATATCCTATATTCTCTTGTGAACTGCTATTTTTATTATGCTTGAAGATTTGAACTTAAATTTTTATTAATATTTATGAAAACTATATTATTACAAAGAATTTAATCAAATACCTAATTACACAAGCCCAACTGTATACATTATGTTTAATAAACATATAACTGAAATAATTATCTGCAATGTGACTTACCACTCGGCGAATAGATGAATGGTTGATCATTTTCTAAGCCTGGAAAAATCAACCACCTCACTTTTCCAGAGTCAAATACTTCACTGTGGAGATTCAGTCTTAGGTTACTAATGACAAGGTCATAATTTTCAAAGTCAAATTTCCATGTAATAATTCCTTCAGGTGAGCCTTCAGTTCGAGCCAGATACGAAATTTTCCAATCTTTCTCCACTTTCCGAAATACATTGCTGTGAGAAAAAGTACAGGAGGCCCAACCCTCTCCTTCAATAGAAAGAGCATCATGTCGAACATACTTGTCCAATGAACAGCTGTATTTGATATAAAAGTGCTTTTCCTCTACATCTTTAGAGCACAACTTAAACACATAGGAACTCTGAGGAACTAATGAACCAATCTCTCCTCTTGATAAGCGCCACAACAAAGATCCAGATGTTCTTCCTGTATAGTTCCCACTCTCTGGATTGGGGGGAGTTAGAAACAATGTCAATTCTTGAATACGACGCTTCATTAAAATTTGTTTCTTGGCACCTGATATAGGAGCTAATTTTTCATTAATGGCAGATAGACATTGGAGAATAAAGGTTTCACTGCAGAGGGTACGTCGCTTCAGAGTATCTTGAAAGTTGCAAGTGTAGCGCCATGTTACATCTTGCACTTCAAATTCAGAAAAGGCAATCACATACGATAGCTTTTTTTTCCATCCTAATTCATACATGAGAGGCCTATCACAGATATTTTCACATGGATCACAGTGTATCCATCTATCTCTTGATTCAGAATACACTTCTGTCCATAGATGATCTGTCCAGTCAACAACCAAACGAGCTTCATATTCTAAACAAATACACAAGAATGTGAAACAAATGGCCCACTCTCCGCAACGCCCCAGCCTTGTCCCAAGAAGCTTGTGAGGGTGGTTGTATCGAGGGAATCGAAAGCTCCTGTGACATTTTGGGCATATAAAATGTTCAACTGTTCTTGCATACCATGCAGCTTCATCAGCAGTAGGTGGAAGGTAACCCTTACTCTGTGTGACCACATCACAAAAACTGCACTTGGGTGCATCCATCCATTTAAAAAATGAATTTTTAAACCAATCTAAAAGCTCTAAAATGATCAAGTCATCAAGCTCAATGTCAGTATCTTCAGGCAACAAGGACAACTTCACAGTAGCTTGCATTCGTAAACTTTCCAAAGGTATAAGAAAAAATGCATGGTGTTGTAATGTAGCACTTTGGAAAAAATCTACTATTTTCACTTTATCCAACAATTGATTCAGAAATTTTTTTTCCGATAACTGAAAACAAAAATCAGGTAAAGTAATAACATTTTATTTTGGTTTTGAGAATTCAAATATTTATTAATTACTAAATAGTTGATATTTGTTTTTAAAAAATGCAACTGATTAGAAATTTACAAAATTGATTAAATAATAAAATTCGTAATGATAAATAAGCTTGCCACATTAAGATTTTTTTTAATCTAATAAGCATGAAACCTAAACCTTAGGATTCGTAGAAATATCACTATCTTCAAATAAAATTTCTTAAATTTAATTTTACATTCCATTCATAACAAATGATTATTGTGTAAAAATACAATATTTTATCATACTAAACATAGTCTGAATTTCAGAATGTCTTGCATACATTCTTTTAAACTAAAATTGAAATATTTTCTCTAAATTACAATGAATGCATTCATCAAAAATAAATAAAAGATATTAATTAGAGTGTAATAAAACCAATAAGAGCTAAGCCAATCTAAAAAATATATATGTAATTGAAAAATTCATAAACATAAGAATAAAATAAGTAAAAACTATTTTTAAAGTGGTGAAATTAATCACATTAAAATCATTATAATAACATAATTATTAACTTAAAGTGTATAGTAAAACAATTAAAAAATCTTTTCCAATTTCCCTTCACTTTTTACAAATATTTTAAAATTTGTGTAAAAAAACATACAACAATTATTAAAGATTTCTAATACATGCAATAAGCTTTAAGACAGATATCAACAGAGGAAAAAAACATAATGCAGCTGTTATATTTATGTATTTATCTCAGTTTTGGGGGCATTACCTCTTTTCTATGATTTTTTTTCTCCTAATAACTAATCTACACATTATCAACTTACTAATATACTGTATGTACACAAACAAATCTCTTTATATATACTTTTACTAGTTTTACATTTATTCACAAGCCTTCTGAAATGCAATCTGAAATATCATTCTGAAATGCAATCTAAAATATATTCTCATACCAATTGCCAGTACAGAATAAAATACTAATTTAATTGAGGAATAAGTGAAGCAATATTTTTAAGCTTTGTATTATAACATTTTGCTGATTACCACAGTTGTTAAAATATTTGTACATGTATGCTTGCATTAAAATGGATAAAATAACAATGATTAACTTTAAAATACATTGATTCATCTCATTCAATCTCTCACCATAGTATAAATTCACAACTTAAAGATGATCCTTTGTGAGAATGTGCTTCTTAATTCTATCAATTACCAAGCAGAAAAAGAAAAATATCTTATTCATTGACAAAATGACATTCAACATCCAGTGTAGCAGCAATAAACAAGACTTATTTTTTGTAACATAAATATATGCTTTCTTTTACTTAAATTATTTCACAAGGACCATCCTTTATCTAGCTTAATTTTATGCATTGTTTTCTCAAATTATTTCAGTCAATTATTTATCAGACAAATTTAGTTTGCACTGTCAAATAATTCACATATCTATAAATAATTAAAATTAAATTGAATGAGCAAATCAGTTAATGCATTTTTGATACTGTTTGGTTGACCTCAATTTTTTCATGGAGATTTGATCGTGATGTTTTGGAGCAGATTTGATCTCTCTCTAGGTCAACAAAGTTTCACTGATGTAGCATCTTAGACAAATGGGCAAGAAGAGAATTATCTGTTAGGCCAGTTATTTTTTTACTCCAGCCATTGTCAGATTCAACTTGTAGGAGAAAGGAGCCATATATTAATGAATTTGGACATTTATGACAATTCTAAAACTAAAGACTCATCTAATGAAAGTTTGAACAAACATGTTCATTGTGAAGAATCAATATACTTCAGAAATTAAGCTTATTTCTCCCCCCCCCCCCCCCAATCCTACAGGCAATTAAATCATTGAGAAGTATTTATGTTTGAGTTTAAATTACACTGAGAAACCTTTTAAAAATTAGAGAACATATGTTAACAAATGTTTTTGCTTTAATAGATTGAACAATTAGTATTATTTAAATTCAATATCATCAACCAATTTTTGTTTTGTTTTATTTTGTTATAGATGTTAAATTTTGCTTGGTCAGTCTTATCAAATGATAATCCAGAGAATAGAACAGAAGGAACAAGGCCATGTTCAACTCAAAAAGGTCTGCAACTCTGTATGATCCCATACTTATGAAATTAATAATTTCCTTATTTGCTATATTCGTGTTTAATTTTAAGTATTATATTTTGCAAACATTTGCTATTGTGTTTAAAATAAAATTATTTATCTATAGCAGTGATTTATAAACTTTTTAGTCTTGCGACCCCACTCCTATGCTTAAAGTTTTCTAAACATCCTCCTTACCATATACATACATAAAAAAGTTTTCAATTTAATTAGAGAACCAATTAAATGTAAAAAATACAATAAATTAAAATTTATTGAATTTTTAAATAACTTTTTTTGGTAACATTAAAATGAAATACTTATAATTTTTATTAATAACAGGCATACTTTTGTGTCAAATTTTCATTTTACAATAAAATATAATTTAACCATTCTTCGAACAAAATGTGTAACTGAAATAATACATATGCACAAAAAAAGTGAAAAGTAGTTCTAGAATTTGTTTTAAATATACAAAATATATTGAAAGAAAATTCATATTTTAATGGAATGGATGTGCTTGTTTTTCGCTGTATAACAAATAATATCTTGGTGCAATATTTGACACTACTGGATATATAAAGCATCTTCAATGTTTTTCAGTACTGAACAATATTTGGATTTAATACATGTCAATGCTGAAAAAGATGCCTTCATAAGTATGTGATGCTAAGAGGCAAAAGAACATTAATACCATTTAAAGAATTGTGGGAAATTCAACTCTACCTGCAATTTAGAATTCAGTCAGAAAATTTGTGAAAACTTAGGTTTTGAGTTAGAGTCACACATTAGCTCCTCTTGGAGAGTTTATATGATCCATTCAAAATATTCATCAACTTTACTAAATAAATCTTCTCCTCTTGGTATGTTTTTCAACAAGATGACAAAAGGATTACTTCATCTGCTTTCTTTATACTAAAAATTGAGCTAGTTAAGAAATATCAGTACTTTGATTAAATGTATTTTAAATTTTGGGCTTTCTTTAAGTCTAGTAATAAGTTGCACAAACTGGTTCATCCTAGTTTCAGAAATTCTATATGCAACATTGTTGTTTGAGAAAAGAATTTTCCCAATTTCATTGCCACATTTACTTCCAAGAAGTATTTCTACCAATTGAATAGCAGCAAGAAATATAAAATCTTCTCCAATAATGTATGGCTTTTTATTTTTAACAATCAATCATGAAACTTCACGATGCAAGTAAATATTTTTCAGTAAACATTCATCAATTTTTTAAAATATTGTTTTACTTTAGTTGAAGAATTTAAAAATTATTCAAAATATTCTTTTGATTTATTGACATATGTAAGATCCTTAAATTCAAGATGCCTTTATAATTTCGATGGTTTCAATAAGCTGTATGTTAATTATTAAGCTGTATGTTAACGATGAAACCAATAAGAAGCCTAATATTAAAATTTATTCAAATACAAAGAGCTTACTCGCTGGAAATTGATTCAGCAGTTCCAGGATAATGTAAGTGGTAGCTTTAAGTGTTTTTAGGCAAAGGAGATGTCAATTAAATGGTGTGACAAACAACTTAATATGTCTGAAAATACAACAATTGATTGAAACAATTACTGTTCTCAACATCTAAGGAAAAAATTTAATAGGTAAACTCAATAAAATTGAGATTGATGAGTTTATTTGTCTGGCATAAGAACAACAGTGGATTTTCAGGGAAATATATGAGTGCTTTATCGTTCAAATCTCAAATAAAGATGCTAATATAACACTCCTGGAAAAAATTCTTGAACATGTACAAGATGGATTAAAAATCTATTCAGATTATTGGGAGCGGTCAAAACTGAAGAATTTGAAAAGGCAAATTTCAGTAATTTTAACCATGAACCATAAATACAATTTGGTTAATCCAGCAATTGGTATTCATTTGAAAAATGTCAAAAAATGTGGGACTCTGCTAAGTGACATAATAAACAATGAAGCAAGGGTTGGCAGTTCCTCGAATATCTTGCAGAATTTATATGGGGAAATTTTGTTTGGAAAATATGTTTTTGATGGAATATTGAAAGCCATTTCAGAAATATATGGTTTGTGATGTAGAATCTGATGTAATAGATATTCTTATGAAACAGAAGTTTTATATTATTTATTGGTATGTGATTTTTATTTCTACATTTCAATTTTGAACCTAACTCCCTTGGCAACAGCATTGGTGCAATCATAATTTAGCAGGCGCTGCTATAACAGGGAAGTACTAAAAAATTTACAATTTGTCAATTTTATATAAATCTTAATAAAGTAATAGAAAGAGAAAATGTCAGCAAAATATAATTCTGTTCAAAACTTATTAAAAGCCCAATAAAACAATTTTGAAACAGGCCTCACTTCTATTCCCAACTTTCGCTGTTACTGATCGTGATGATTTTTTTTTACTCTCCGAAATTTCTTGCATAATAGATAATGATAATATGAGGGAAAAGGGAAATTGTAATATTTACTTTTGACACTTGAGCAAACTTAATACGACATCTTAAATAATATGATAAGTATCATCATAAATAAAAGTAAAAAGTTCAAGCCCTAGATGCACTTTTGATGAACTTCAAGCAAGTTTTTCATCGCCAAAATATCTTAAGTTTGAGGGATGACATGGTTTTCATAGAATCGAAACATTCTTGAACCTCTTTTACAGATATGCAAACAAACATTTTTAGAGATAAAGATGTAACTTTAAAATATAAATTACTTATTTCCCGTTATGTTCCAGTAGAACTTACATTTAACATCTTCACTTATAAACATAAATTGGAGAGGTTTTTAAAAGAAAAATATTGTTTTATAAAAGACGTATGTTACTTTTCTTAATAGAACTAATCTTTTAATAGGATTAATATAAATACATAAAAATAACAAAAAAAAAAAAAAAAAATTGTAAAATTAGTTTGAATGCTATTTGCAACTTTTAATGCAAATACTTTTCCTTTATTTTCATAAATAAGGTAAATGCAATAGAATCTGATTACATTTCTTTTAGAAAATCTTAAAAGATATTGTTCAACTAATTAAAATATTCAAAATCTTACATTTTGTGGTTTTATATCAGGACATTGCAAATTAAATTCTGCCATTGTAATATTTCCAATCAACACTTCAAATGCTACGTAAGTCAATGTGAAGAATAATTTCTGATAAACTCAACAATCATCAAGATGAAATCTGTTGAAAAAAAATAAAGATATTAACTCCACAATAAACATGTAATAATTGGGTACTTTTCCATTAGTTAGGTACCAGGCAAAAGTTGTCAAGCCTAAATGATCACATTAAAAGAATATTTCAGCATGGGGATTTTTATTTTTATTGCTTGGCTAACTTTAACTTTTAAATTAACTAACTAAACTTTTTATCATTTATTTTAAGCTAACTTTAAAACTTGGCAGATTTTGTCTGGTACCCAGCTAACAGTAAAGTCCAATAAATGTATCACAAAAGATCACTTGCATGGATGTTTATATTAAATTTTATAATTCTGCAAAGTAAAAGTTTTTGAAATTAATTTAAAATGTACAAAATTTCATTTCACTATAAAATGTACAAATTTTCATTCAAAATAAATTTCAGTATTTATAATAAAGTATTATAATATATTTCAAATAAAATTTTAGTTTTGCCATATGTTGATGAAAATACAATGTACAATAATCATATCAAAACAAACTTATTAAGACTTTTAAATTATAAAATAACAAGATAAATTTGTTAATTTTATGAAAACTTGCAATTTTCTAAATGTTTTTCCATCATGCCTTATAGATCTTAATTCCACACAGTGTTCCTTTGATTCCTTATTTATTAATATGATCAACTTTTATACATAATGAACTGAAATATTTTTGAAAGTTTTATAAGGAAAAGTCTGAAATTTTTCCTCCAAATTTAATTGCTTGAACCTTGTATATTTTATAAGACAACAAACTCAAACATAATCTCACCAAATCCAAAATTCTATATACTAAAGCCTTGACCATATAATTAAATATAAAATGTTCCCAGTGCTTTAATTATAATCATTTATCATAGATTTAAAGGTGTTAAGTACTTTTCTGACAATTAGACATCAGTTGTGCTGTTCTACACCAAATAACGAAATGTATGAAGCATATTTATTTCTGAATGACAATTATTCAGTTTAATGCAATGACAATAATGTAAATCAATAAGAATGAACATCAATTAAATATTGTGAACAACTACGAAATACAATTATTTTCTAGCCGAATGATGATATATGTGGCAACTGCAATCAAAAAGAAATACAAATAAATATATTAGTTATTATGGTTAAAAACTACAAGTTTCATTTTATACCAATTGTACACGTTTTTGAACAAAAATAATCGTAATATTTTAATAAATAGAGAAATTTTCTTATTCCATTAGAAAATATCATAAAATGGTTCAGTATAACATATTTTAAAAGATATAGCTATAGATTTTCACACTTGACAGTAACTTTTTTATAATTTAACAATTATTTAATATCATTCACAACACAAAAACAATATCAATTGAATTTTAAATTAAACAAACAATTTTACTAAAATAAATTGATATTTCAAAAGAGTATTGTTATCGTAAAATGTACACGCAAATTTCAAAATTACATATGAAATTACTTCATCTGACAGATAAACCTGAAACCATGTAGCAACAAAACAGCTATCATTCGCACAAATACCGATCTGGCAATCAGCTTCTTACGAGAGTTGGGGATTGATTGGTTGTTAAATATCACGTGGTCAGATCTGTCTTTTTGTAATACAGGAAAATTCAACGAAAAATGTAGTAGTTCTTAAAAATATACTATCTTGGTAACGAGGGTAGTAGGATAAAAGACTCGAAATTCAAAATTGCATATTCGGGTTTCGTCCATCTGAAGATCGTGTAAGACTTAACGAGTTAAATGTGTCGAGACCAAAAGTTCTCACATTGGTATATTGTGAACAGGGACGTCTTAAGACTTCTTGAGGCCCTTATGAAAAAATAGGCCCCACTTGCGACTCTTTAATACAATTTGGTATATATACATGTACAGATCAATAAAAGCAATCCATAGTAAAATGAGGTTTTATGTAAATATTCATTTTCTACATTTTAAATTTATAAAATCATTAATTAGATCTTCAAAACCAATTGTTAATAATATTTCATTTTCAATTCTCTACAAGTTTAAACTATTCAAACGTGATTGAGTCTACGATATCTCAATTCATTTTTGACCAGTTTGAGTTTTGAAAATGGACGCTTATCCCCCGCGTTCGTAATCATCATTGATAAGAAAATTCTCATTATTATTTCAATTTTGGGAAACACTGTGAATAGTCTTACATTATACTTGTATGTATAGAGTGTGTTAATCCAAATTCTAGTCCCCTCATCCATTAACTGTTTTTCGTCTTCATCTCCATTAGTCGAGTTATATTTCTTATTAATCTTTCTATTTTCTATTTCTTCTCTTTGCTTTTTCATCAGCTTTTTGTCATCGATGATCCAATATGACTGGAAAAGTAAACATTCCAAATTCAGTTTCTCTCCTTAATGTCTTTATCGTAAAATTTTGATAATTTCTCGCATAGTGTTTTAATTTCTGTCTCATTCAAATTAGAAATATTTTCAAAAATCCAAACATTTCAAAAAGCTCCTCGTATTTTTTACATCTCGTTTGTAGTATATTGCAAATCAGAGAGTCGGTTATTGATAAAAAGATTGCTATTTTAAATTTCTGGCTATGGCTGTTTTCAAACGTTGAGTCGGTGTCTCTATTTTCTTCAAGGAAAGTTACCCTAACACTACGTTGTCTTACACGCTAGTGAACACTTTGATACTCCTTTGTAAGGAATACCTCCTTGGCTTCTTACTCCTAATAGTCAAAAGAGTCTCTTTTGATTTTTATATGCATCATTAATGATTTTAATAATTTAACAACTTTCGACAAATCTATATTTTTACTCAGGAGAAATAGATTTACTTTGTCAATACGTGCTAAAATATCATCCAAAGGATAGTGTGAGATCCACTTTATAAATTTCAGTTTATTATGTTAAAAGCAAAACAATTATTTAAATTTATTATTTTGTTTATGTGAATTTATTTATCAGTTTAATTTTTGTCACCGTGAACTGAACGATTTGAAAAAGTATATTATTTTGTACGCTGTGGCAACAAGGAAGTGCTTGTTTTTTTTTTTTGTTTACATAACAGTATTCCATGAAAAACTGTCATATAACTAGGTGAGTCTTGGACTCTAGTTGGCATGTTAATTTGTGAAATAAATGAGTATTAATTTTCAATACAAGAAACCTTTTTGTTTTTACGACATCTGGCGTCCGCGACAGGACTATTAAGTGTCAATATGTTTACATCTGTTAAAGGCTTCAAGAAAGAAGACCTAATTTATTTGTGTCAAGAGATCAATGAGGACTTACCGTTGAAGGTTACCATATCTACACTGAAAGATGCAATTTTAAACAGTAAAGAATATAAAAATGATCCGGACTTTGTTTCAACCGTACTAGCCACAACTGTTTCTGAAAGGCAGGGAAAAGAAGAGAGAAATCGCCAAGACGAAGAGAGAAGGCGCCAAGAAGAAGAGATAAAGCGCCAAGAAGGAGAGATAAAGCGCCAAGAAGAAGAAAGAGAACGACAAAGACAACATGAATTGGATTTGGCGAGATTAAACTCCCGGTCAGTTTTAGATGCTCTAGATGATCAAACTGCAGAGTCGGGTAATGTAAAAAAGAAATTTCACTTACCTAAGTTAGAATTACGCCATTTTTCTGGAGATTTAAAGGATTGGTTGCCTTTTTGGAGCCAGTTCGAACATGTCCATAATGATGTTGATATAGCACCAGAAAATAAATTTCAATATTTAGTGCAAGCAACCGTTAGCGGCTCACGCGCTCGGGAGGTAGTGGAAAGTTTTCCACCCACCGGCGCCAACTACGCCAAAGCTGTTGAATCTTTAAAATCACGTTTTGGTCGAACTGATTTACTTATAGAATTCTATGTCCGCGAGCTTTTAAAATTGGTTTTAGTAAACGCTTCGCAAAGTTCGACTGTTAATTTATGTACGCTGTATGACCATTTGGAGTCTCAGATTAGGGCATTAGAGACACTTGGCGTAACAACGGATAAAAGCGCTGCTCTACTTCATCCTTTGGTTGAGTCATGCTTACCGGAAGATATGGCAAAGACAAAGAGGTCCTGATTTCAATCATAGTGGCGAACCACAAGAAAGGCTTAGTAGCTTACTAAAATTCTTAAAATCTGAAGTAGAATCAGAAGAAAGGATTTGTTTGGCGATGCAAGGTTTTGGTTTAAACAAAAAGAAAGACAATATTGGGTTTAGAAATAAGAAATTTGAACCAAGAGTAAAACAAAATAAAACACCCACCGCCTCCGGTCTTTTTACCAATCCACATACTCATGAAACCAAAAAGTCATGTGTGTTTTGCGAGAAAACTCATCCCAGTGCAGACTGTTTTTCTGCACAAAAAATGAGTTTAGATGAAAAACAAAGGATTTTGAGGGAAAAAAATTGTTGTTTTGCCTGTCTGGCTCCCGGTCACCCCGTCCGAAAATGTCATTCATTTTTGAGATGTGTAATTTGCGGGAAGAAACATGTTCCCTTGATGTGCGAAACAAACGAGTCAAGAAAAAATGATTTCAAGAAGACGGAAGAAGCTGAAGTTTTCAACGAGGTCAACATGTCCAACCTGAGTGTGGGTCCTAAAGTGTTTTTACAGACTTTAAAATGCAAGCTCATATCAGATAAAAAAGAAAAAATCGTGCGAATTGTTCTGGACACCGGCTCGCAAAAGTCTTATATTGTAAAGAGTCTTGCCGAAGAAATGGGATACGTTCCTGTAAAGAAAGAAACTCTGGTACATTCACTGTTTGGTGGGATTAAATCTAAAGAATTTGTACATACATGTTATAGAATTAGGTTGAAAAATATTAAGAACAATTTTGCATGCAACTTTGAAGCTTTGGATCAGGTAGCTATTTGTAATGATGTATCACCTGTGAACTCTGGGCCTTGGTTAAAAGAGCTTCAAGAAAGGGATATAACATTAAGTGATGTTGGAGAAAAACCACAACCTGTACAAGTACTTATAGGAGCTGATCTTTTTGGAAAGATTTTAATCGGTCAGCGTAGGGTCTTACCATGCGGATTAGTAGCCATTGAAACTTTGCTTGGGTGGAGTTTGTTAGGGAAAGTTCCTGATAGTAAAGTTACTACAAGCAATGCCATGTTAGTGACATCACTTTTCGCTAAAGAGTTTGACATTTCAGACTTCTGGAAACTGGATTCTATTGGAATCAAGGATCCTATTGAAAAGCTGTCTAAAAAAGAGCAAGAGGATTTGACTACTGAAAATTTTCTTCAAACTGTTAGGTACAATGAAGATAATCGCTATGAAGTTCATTTGCCTTGGTTAGATAACTGTGTGCCCTTGCCTGATAATTTTGAGCAAGCTAAAAGAAGGTTAGACACCACAACCAAGAAGTTATTTCAGGAAAATTTGTACGATAGTTATGAGGGTATATTTTTCGAATGGCTGCGTGAAGGAATTATAGAAGAAGTACCAATTGAAGATAAAGATTTACCTGCTAATTATCTACCTCACAGACCTGTTATCAAAGCTAGTAACACAACTCCTATTCGCCCGGTTTTTGATGCATCTGCTCGAATCAAAGGACATCCGTCACTAAATGACTCCTTACATAGTGGTCCAAACTTGATTGAGCTCATTCCTGATATTTTGTTGCGTTTTCGAGAAAAGAAGATTGGTGTAATCGCAGACATAAAGAAAGCCTTTTTGCAAATTAGCCTCTGTAGAGAAGACAGAGACTTCTTGAGATTTCTATGGTGGACAAATAAGGCCTGCAAAGACTACAGGTTTTTTCGGCATACCAGAGTAGTTTTTGGCGTTCGCAGCAGTCCTTTTCTACTAGGAGCTGTATTGAAGTATCATCTTGAACAAAATACTGACGTTGATCCTTTGGTAACTAGTTGTCTTTTGAAGAGTTTTTATGTAGACAATCTTGTAACTAGCGTCTACAGTGAATTAGATTTGCAGCGAGTGATAAGTGTTTCTAATGAGTTATTAAAAAAAGGTGGTTTCATTCTGCGGGATTGGGAATCTTCACTAACAGAGGATGGAAGATCCTTCAAAACAGATCTGTTAGGCCTTCAATGGAATAAAATTGAAGACTGTTTTTCGCTAAATATCAGCTGGTTGAAAGAAGTAAATGTCGAAAACATTACTAAACGTACAATATTATCAGTTACTCTCAAAATGTTTGATCCATTTGGATTTGTGTCTCCTGTAATGCTTTGTCCCAAAATTATGCTACAAAAAACCTGGAAATTATCATTGGAATGGGACGAAGAAATCACTGGATCCCTGAGACAAGAATTTTTACAATGGTTTAGGGAACTAAAAGTATTGGAAAATGTTACCGTTCCTCGCTGGATCAACGTTAATCCAGAAAATATGAAGAACTTCTCCATTCATACCTTTTGTGACGCAAGTAGAGATGCATATGCCGCAGTTACGTATCTTGTACAAGAGGGAGAATGTGGAAAGGTGCATTTTTTAGCCTCGAGATCACGAATATCTCCTCTGAAAGTTGCTACAATTCCAAGATTAGAGCTTCTTGCTGCATTGGTGGGAGCAAGATTAACAAAATCTGTGTTGGATGCTCTTGGATGGACGGATATTAGATGTTTTTATTGGAGTGATTCCACTACCGTTCTTACCTGGATCATTAAAGATGAAAATTGGTCTATTTTCGTGAATAACAGAGTCCAAGAAATACTGAATATTAGCCAAGTTTCTTCTTGGCGTCATATTTCTGGATTTGAAAATCCAGCTGATTTACCCTCCCGAGGATGCAAAGCAAGTATTTTAGTGAAAAATAGATGGTGGGAGGGGCCAAAATGGCTTACTTTATTTGAGGACGAAGGACCATGCAATGAATATGAGTTTGATGAAGATGAGATACTAAAAGAGAAAAGGAAAAGCTCAATATTAGCTTTGGTGTCTGTAAATCAAGATTCATCTGCAGGCTGGTTTTATCAGCGCTTTTCAAAATATGAGAGCATTGTGAAGTTAGTGGGATGGATTTTGAGATTTGTAAAGAGCTGCAGATGTGATGTTCAGCTGAGGAAAAAGGGAAGCTTAGATGCTGAAGAATACAGGGCAGCAGAGAAACAAGTGATAAAATTGGTCCAGTCGGAATCTTTTGTGAACGAGCATGATGCAAAACTAAAAACTTTGAGTGCATATAAGGATGCCGATGGAATAATATGGCTCAAGACGAAAATAATTTTCCGTCAGGATACAGAAGATTTTAGGGAACCAGCTGTTCTCCCGTCCAATCATAAAGTTGTCGAAAGACTAATATTTTCTCACCATATCAAAAATAATCATGCTGGAACTCAAATTTTACTTAATATTTTGAGAGAACATTTTTGGATTTTGAGTGGAAGAAAAACAGTGCGTTCTATTATCTCAAAATGTGTCGTTTGCAAGAGATTTTCTTCTAAATGTTGTGATGTTGTATCTGCTCCTTTGCCTGAAGATCGAATACGACAGGCAAATGTGTTCGAGATCTGTGGAATTGACCTGGCAGGACCTTTATTTTTAAAAGATGGAAAGAAGGCGTGGGTATGCATTTTTACATGCGCCGTATATAGAGCTGTCCACTTAGAGCTTGTTTCATCGCTATCGACCGAAAGCTTTTTGCTAGCTCTACGGCGATTTATAGCTCGGAGAGGCCGATGTGAAACCATGTACTGTGATAATGGCACTAATTTTGTCGGAGCTTCCAATTTGCTTAGAAGTTTAGATTGGAGCCGCATTTGTAGCGACAATGCTCTTCGTCCAATTAAGTGGAAATTTAATCCCCCTTCTTCACCATGGTGGGGTGGATGGTGGGAGAGACTAATTGGTATACTTAAAAGTCTTTTGAGAAGAATACTTGGAAGAGCAAGTTTGGCATTCGAGGAGTTGACAACAGTTATTTGTGATTGTGAATCTGTAATCAACTCACGCCCTTTGACTTACATCGACGAATGTGACTCAGAATTTGTTCCACTTACCCCTGCGATGTTTCTTCAGGATATCAAAAACTCTGGTGTTCCAGACTGTGATGCAGCAGATCATAAAAGTCTCAACCATCGTGTCAAATACAGGTTAGCTTTGCAGAAGGACATTCGAAAGAGGTTCAGGTCCGAATATCTTGGATCTTTGATAAGGAGGACGGAAAAGACTAGAACTTCGATGATAGCTCCCGGGGACATTGTTCTCATAAAAAGTGACAATGCCAATCGAATCGACTGGCCACTGGGGAAAGTGACAGAAATTCTGCCAGGGAAAGACGGTGTGTGTCGACTCATTAAACTTAGAATATCTCGCGGAGAAATTCTGCGTCCAATTCAGCGTGTCTTCCCTTTAGAGATCTCTTCTAATGATTCGTCTTTTCCACCTGACAAAAATGCATTATCTACAAAAATCGCCTCTATGAAGAATATTATTCCTAAGTGTTCTGACGACAACTCCATCGACTACGCAGTTGTTCAAAACAAGACAAGACTAGGACGGACTGTTAAAATTCCCGAAAGGCTGGATCTCTAATATAGTTGTTGAGCTGTGGGACTTCCACATCTCAAGGTGGGAGGATGTGAGATCCAATTTATAAATTTCAGTTTATTATGTTAAAAGCAAAACAATTATTTAAATTTATTATTTTGTTTATGTGAATTTATTTATCAGTTTAATTTTTGTCACCGTGAACTGAACGATTTGAAAAAGTATATTATTTTGTACGCTGTGGCAACAAGGAAGTGCTTGTTTTTTTTTGTTTACATAACAGTATTCCATGAAAAATTGTCATATAACTAGGTGAGTCTTGGACTCTAGTTGGCATGTTAATTTGTGAAATAAATGAGTATTAATTTTCAATACAAGAAACCTTTTTGTTTTTACGACAGATAGTTAAAAAGTCGTTTCTAATTCCTTCATCTTAAATTTTTAATTTTTGGGCAGAAAGTCGAGTATCCGCTGCCTGTAATTCATACTTATCTAAGCAATCTAGGATCATGACAATTTCTTAGATCAATCCGGAGCTTAAAGCTTTCATTGCATCTGCGCATGCTGACCAACGCGTTTTCGACAGGTTTTTCAGTACATTTTTATTTCTATCACAGTTTAAATTTAATGTTAGTATATTCCAACGATGAGTTGACGATGAGAAAAATTATAAAGATTTTGGGCAAAACAAAATAAATAGTTACATTCTACTGTTTGAACTCCAATTAAATACAAAGAATGTCCTGTACATGATACGTATATAGCGTACTTATTTTTTTCTTGAAGTCGGGCTTGCAAACCTGAATATTTTCCCCAGACATATTCGAGATATTGTCGTTTGATTGACCTCTATAATCACTGAGGGAAATGTCATTATTTTCCAAAAATGAAACCACAACCTCCCTTGAGATACTCTGCAATAAAATGTATATTAATAAATTTTAAAAATCTCTCAATGGGTGTACCATTTTGGGCATACCGTAAAATTAAAGTTAGATAGTCAGTATTAGTCACATCTGGTGTAGAATCAACAGAAATAGAATAATATTTAGCTTTCTGTGGTTCAGTGACGATAGTTTCCAAGACGTTTTCCACATGACTTCAATGAATTCATCACAAATTGTAGCTGATACATAAGAAGGGTTACATTTTCCAGAATTGAGGTACTTTTTGGCATGTTCATTTAAAAATGGATCAAACTTACTTAGAAGTTCCAGAGTGCCTGAATAATTTCCGTTATTCATTTAACCTACATTTTCGTTTTCTCCTCTGAAAGGCAGTCCTCTTGATGGTAAGAATTTAATAACAACCACTAATCGCTTTAGCACTTCCTTCCTATAATGACATTCATCATAGAATAGTATAAGTTGGTTGTCTACGTGACAATAATTGTAATTGGCCGTGGTAGTTCATCATACATTTTCTGTGTTCAGGTGCGTTTTCATGCTGTGAAATAGCCGTATTTGCATGCTTTCAATCATTGAATCCGCTACTGCTGAATGTAGAACAGGTATCTTGTTTTAGTTTTATTATTTGGTTCTTTGTATTGTTCACTTCTCTACTTAAAGCCCACCTATAGAGGGCGTTCATTTGTAAAGGGAGAGAGTGTGATGTCACACGATCCCCTCAGACGGGACCTGACCGAATCTCCGAGATGAGCTGTTGTAAACGAGCGGTAGCAAGTAATGTAATAAATATTGTTGTTGTTATACAACCCGATGTGTTTTTTTTGTCTTAGGACAACCGTGAATTGAAATCTGAGGTGATGATGATTAGTAGTTAGTTTTAGTAATAGAGTTAGAAGTGAGTTTCTAATAATCAGAAGCGGGATTACACCCTCCAGGACTGCGAGGAACAAAAAAAGAAGGTAAATCATTTTCGTTTAACCTTATGCATGTGCTAAGAAGTAATTTATTTTGAATAATTTTGAAAAGTATAGAAATAGTGTTAAACATGTCGTTCCTCTCAAAAGGACGTAAAAGTGATTTAGTCGAGCTTGCGCTTGAATTAGATGAAAGTGTCCCTTCGGACGCTACCAATGTGACAATAAGAGCCATCATACTTAATAGCGACAGCTATGAAGAAGTTTTCGCGAGAGGATGTCTCGAGAGAATAATTGAGGAGAGGATTGAAAAAGAACGAAAGTTAGAAAGGGAGAGTATTGAAAGAGAAAAACAGTTAGAAAGGGAGAGTATTGAAAGAGAAAAACAGTTAGAAAGGGAGAGTATTGAAAGAGAAAAAAAGTTAGAAAGGGAATTTGAACTAGAAAAATTAAGATTAAATAGAACGGAATTCCAAACGCGAGCTGATAGTGATATTATTGGTCCAGAAATAAATAAGAACCCATTTGAATTAAGAAATCTGGTTCAAAAATTTGATTTAAAAGATAGTGAAATATCTTCATTTTTAATTTTATTCGAAAGGCAAGCCAAACGAGTTGGGCTTAGGGAAGAAGATTATGTCAGTCACCTGTTAGATTCTTACCCTTCGAAATCACGCAACTAATCGCCAGGGAATCAGAAGAAGAAGCGAATGATTACAGACACGTTAAGAGTTTACTGTTAAGGCGATTTAAACTTAGTGCCGAAAAGTTTAGGCAAAAATTTATTAATCATGCTAGAGACTCAAAAGACACATGGGCAGATTTTGTTTTTGAGATACGTAACTACTTTAACGAACGGTTAGCAGGCTTAAATATAAACGATTTCGAATCCTTAAGGGAATTAATTGTCACGGACCAACTGAAAAAACGGGTCCCAAATATTATGAGGGAACACTTTATTGATTCTTGGCCGAAATTTATTAAAGCAAATGAACTAGCTGAAAAATTAGATGAATACGAAAGCGTTAGAACAGGACATGAAAATAAAAATCGCCAATTTACAAACTATCGTGATGATCAAAAAAACTATTCACGAACAAATCTAAGGTCCAATAACTATAATACTAACACATTCCATTCAAATAAATTAGAAGAGAGAAACCCAATGAACCATAAATTTAATGTAAGAGGAGGCTCTACAAGACGTACGGATAACTCTAGAACCTTTAATCCAGCAACTAGTAACGATAGAGGAGAACCGAGAGGTTTTGCTTGCAACAAGTTCGGTCACGTCTTAAGAGATTGTCCCTTTCCTTGCACATTATGTGGGGAATCGGGACACACAAAAAAATATTGCACAAAAAATAAAAGTGAGCCCAGAGCGAATACTTTAAACGTTTGTGACCGGGAGTCGTCCTCACCCAACAGATACTTGAGAACTGCGCACATAAATAATCACGAGGTCACTGCCCTCCTCGATACGGGATCCTCGAGTTGTTTACTGAAAGAATCAGTTGCAGCCAACTTAGGGTTAAAAATTTCCCCCTGCAAGACGAATATATTTTCCTTCGGCAATCAGTTAAACCCGGTTTCCCAGAGTTTAGGGGCGACGGTAATAGATTTCCAGATAGAGGATGTCGTGGGAAAGGATATTTATGTTCTAATCGTTCCAGACTCAACGCAACCAGTAGATCTAATAGTTGGTCGTCCATTTCTAGATCTGTCTTACATTGCGTATGCTAGAGTGGGCGAAAAGTTACACATCGGTTACGCAAAAGATTATCCATTTATAAATTCAGATTATATTGACGTTGTTAATAATTACCAACTCGAACTTTACAGCGTTAGTTCAAATGAAGTAAATATAAATCGAAGCCCAATAACTTTGGAACAAACAAGATTTGATAAAGACTTAACGGAACAACAGCGACAAGATATTATTCGCTTATTGAATGAGTTCAGAGATTGTTTCGCATTAAATATTTCGGAGTTGGGATGCACAAACCTAAAGGAAATGGATATCAAGGAAATTGAAGGCTCGAAGCCGGTATGTATGAAGCCCTATCAAACAAATGCCGCCGAAAGAGCAGCTATTAAAGATATCGTAAGCAAATGGAAAGAAAATGGCATAGTCTCAGAAACACGTTCACCTTACGCTAGCCCTGTTCTACTTGTACGGAAAAAGACGGGTGAAAATCGCTTAGTCATTGATTATAGACGTTTAAATAGCCAGACGATAAAAGATAAATTTCCCCTACCAAAAATAGATGACTTATTAAAACAATTGTGCGAGTGCAATCTATTTACAACATTAGACTTAGCACATGGTTACCTCCAAATACCTTTAACAGAAGAAGCAAAATTAAAAACCGCATTTATTACTCCAGATGAGACCGGACAATTTGAACGAATGACATTTGGCTTAACTAACGCCCCTGCAGAATTTCAAAGATTATTGTACCACGCATTAGGAAACTTATGTAACAAACAGGTTTTATGTTATCTTGATGATATCTTAGTCCCGGCGAAGACTTGGCAAGAAATGATCGAGAAATTGATTAAAATATTTGAAGCCTTGCGCGCAGCCAAATTAACTTTAAAGTTATCGAAATTTGAATTTGCAAAATCGGAAGTGGAGTATTTAGGATTTGTTATAAACAGACATGGAATTAAACCAGGAACAAGGAAGGTGGAAGTAATATCTAAATTCCCTCAACCGAAAAATTTGCATGAAATTAGACGTTTTCTCGGAATAACAGGTTTTTTTAGAAGATTCATTCGGAATTACGCGTTTAAGGCCAAACCATTGACTCAATTGACAAAGAAAAATGTAAACTTTAAGTGGGAAAAAGAGCAAGAACAGTCGTTTATTACATTGAAAAACGAATTAGTAAAACAGCCCATCTTAGCCCTTTACAACCCCGAAGCAAAAACTGAAGTTCACACGGATGCGAGCGCGGAAGGAATTGCTGGCATATTACTGCAGTTTGGAAGTGATGATAAGTGGCATCTCGTTTATTGTGTTAGTAGGAAAACTACTGAGGCTGAAAGAAAATATCATTCAAGTAAATTAGAATTAATGGCGATCGTGTGGACATTAGAGCGACTCAGACAGTTTCTTTTAGGTATAAGCTTTACAGTTGTAACCGATTGTCGGGCGTTGATTTATATGAATGCGAAAAGGTCAAGTAATCCTCAAATTGCACGATGGAGCCTTCTTATACAAGAATATAGCTTTGAAGTTAAGCACAGACCAGGTGTTAAAATGGTTCACGTTGATGCAATGAGCAGAGCTCCTGTTTCGGAATCAGACTACACTATGACAAGTCTCATTGAGAGAAAGTTTGAAGTATATCTGACTTTGAGTGAAGATGAACAAGTTCTGATTATTCAACATGCTGACAAAGATTTAAGGAAATTAATAGAAATTTTTAAAAAGCAAGAGTATGAGAGAACTACCGAAGAAAAACAGATGATAAGCAACTATGTTTTCAAAAGCAATAGATTATACAGAAGTGTTAAGGAAAAGGGAAAGGAGAAACTACTCTACGTAATTCCAAAAAGTATGAGGAAAAGCACAGCAGTTAAATTTCATGATCTGATGGGACATTTTTCAGTTGATAGGACAGTGAACAAGATAAAGGAGTTGTACTGGTTTCCATACATGAAACGATATTTAAGAAGACATATATCTATGTACTTTGAATGTTTAGTTAACAAGATTCCAGGAGGTAAACAGCAGGGATTTTTACACCCAATTAAGCCGGGGAAAAGACTTTTTTCACTTATACATATAGATCACCTGGGACCGTTTGTGAAAAGTTCTCGAGGTAATCAAGATCTATTGGTCATCATTGACAACTTTACGAGATTCACCCGACTTTATCCTGTTAAGAATACTTCCTCTCAAAACGTACTAAAAGCCTTGAAAAATTTTGTCACAGAATTCGGATTACCTGATAGAATCATCAGTGACAGAGGTTCATGTTATACGTCGCGTCAATTCGAAGAGTATTGCCTCGATAATGGAATAAATCATACGCTGAATTCTACACAACACCCCATGGGAAATGGAATGGTTGAACGAGCTAACAGAACTATCCTCTCTACTATAACAACAGCGATGGAGGATACCAGTCACAAGGATTGGGACTTGAAAATAAAAGAAACAGAAAGGAATTTGAACAATGCCGTCAACAATACAACTGATAAGACTCCATTCGAAATGTTACATGGATATTCTCCGAGGTTCAATGATGGTCTACTTCGAAAACTTGCAGATGAGGATGCTGAAATGTGGAATGACCCAAAAGAACTCCAAAGTGAAACGCGTGGTGTGATTGAAAAGAAGCAAAAAAAAAATGAAGGAATATTACGACAAGAAGAAGTGTCGGACTGTAACCTTTGAGCCAGGAGAGATAGTGGTTGTTCGACGTCCAGCAAAACCAACAGGGGAGCCTACCAAAACCCAAGCGAAGTACAGAGGGCCGTTAATAGTAACAGAAGTACTCCCAAATGACACCTACAGAGTTACTCAACTGGAGGAAAGGCAGAAAGGCCGATTCTACACAACCACAGCTCACGTCAGTCAGCTCAAGGCGTGGAGAAACCATCACGGAGATGATGAAGACGACGACGACTTTTCATACCCCCCGCAGTGTATAGATGAAAACAAGGAAGCTTGCGGCTTGACGCAGCGAAAGAGAGAGAAAAGTGGCAATGCTACTCAAAGACCACAAACACGTTCGTTGACCAAGAGGGAGCCCCTCCCCCCCTTCCAAGGCCATATGAACACTAGGACTCCCTACCAAGGACTGGGGGTTAACCCCCTAGGAGGAGAGACATACAAATAGACAATGAACGATGACAGAAAATTACCCCCACATCTTTAAAAAGAGGCCGGAGGAAGAAATTGCTGATTGGTGAGATGGTTTTAATTTCTCAAAATTATTTTTTTATAATCAGAGATTTTAATTTCAAAAAGGAACTATGAACTCTTTTCTTTTTGTGGAATTCATTGTGAAATTTCATGTGTGTGTTTCTGTTCTGTATTAACTTAATGGTCCTTACCTGAATTTAATATTTGTAAAGTATTATTTTGATTAATTATAATCATTTATGAAACAAAAAAATATATTTGTTAGAATTTAATAAATTCCTAAAATTGTGTTTTAACGATTGTATAATGTTAAAGAATTATTTTTTTTTCTTTCTGTGTGAATCATTTTGAGACTTTGAAGTCTGTGAAAAACAAGCATTTCCTATACATATGATAATTAATAATCTAAAAGTTATTTCAATATTTTGACATGTGAATTTTATATTTCGAATGATTTGCAGATAATGAAGTAATTCTGTTTTCATCAAGGAAAAATAATATTTTAAATTGTAGGATAACTAAGATTTTTTTTATAAGCTTTAAATTAGAATTACTACTTGATAGGAATGAAAGATAATTTGTAGTGAAATGTAGATATAAGGGTGATCATGTAAAATGATTTGTGCATGATAATTGATATTTTATCTGTATACGGTAATTGATATCTGCTATTTGAAGAATTTAAGTATTGATGTTTGTCTATAATTTGATATTTGCTATTTTAAGTGTTTGAGGAATTTAAACATTGATATTTTGTGTATGATAATTAATGATTTTAAAGTGTATCAGTTATTAATGATTTTGTGTCAATTGGAGCTGCACAATTGGGACAATTGTATGTATCAGGTTGGCCGAACTGTTAACTTCTCTACTTAAAGCCCAACTATAGAGGGCGTTCATTTGTAAAGGGAGAGAGTGTGATGTCACACGATCCCCTCAGACAGGACCTGACCGAATCTCCGAGAGGAGCTGTTGTAAACGAGCGGTAGCAAGTAATGTAATAAATATTGTTGTTGTTATACAACGAGTTATACCGATGTGTTTTTTTGTCTTAGGACAACCGTGAATTGAAATCTGAGGTGATGATGATTAGTAGTTAGTTTTAGTAATAGAGTTAGAAGTGAGTTTCCAATAGTATATACGTGCTGATTTTTCAAAATCGTTATGTTTGTTGGAACAAACTGACGAACCTTTCTGAACCTGTAGTTCCTATTAGAATTTACTGTGAAAATGAATGTAGGCAGTTTTGTTTATAGATGACAACATTGTAGGAAACATCAAAAACATATATTTAAGTCAAAACAGCGCAACACAGATATTAAACACTTTTTTTCGCCATCATCTTTTCCAAAATACAGCCGTTACAGCTTTTCCATCTCTTACATCTGTTGCCAATCTCCAACAGAGAAACTTACCTCTCATGGAGTTTGATCATGACGCAACATTCTCCCCACCTTGAGTTTGGGGATACAAACTCAAAACAGTAAACATAAAGATAATATATACATACAATTTGAGATAACAAAGAAGTACAAATAGATATACAAATATTTCAAAATATTGGAATGCAAATTTAAATCAATATTTTAGAATTCAAATATAGAAAGTTCAAAAGTTTGTTTAGAAGTTTATAAATCCAGTCTTTTAACTGATTTTATTTCTCGTCCTGAGCTAGTCACGGGAACAATTTTAATACAGTCAGTATTGAGCTCAGGATATTCAGTTACCACTTCCGGAACCTTCCGATTTTCCGATACGACTTGCTCGTAGTTTGGTTTCAATTCCAAAGGGTACAGTCGTTGGATTGGTCTTAGTACGTTTCCCTTTTCAGTTCGTAGCTTAACAAGTCTGATGATTCCATCTTTTCCTGGAAAAGGCTCCAGTACTCTTTCTAGCAGCCAATGCAGCCTTTTTTTATCATCTGTACCAATTAAAACTATGTCACCTACATTTATCTTATCTTCTCTTTTGGTAATTGATGAACGAAGGAAACCCAGGTACTCCCTTTTAAACCTTTGTTTTAGATTTTCACGAACCTTCTGAATATAGTCTTTTTAATTTGATCCAAATCGGAAACATTATTCAATGGAATATCCTGAAGAAACGTAGATGAGGTCAAAGTTTTCAGCTCTTGTTCCTCAGATATGTAAGTTAGTGGTCTGCTATTCATGACAGATTCGCACTCACAGACGAGGGTCTGCAATTCTTCGAGAGACAAACAGGAGCGCCCAAGATTTTTTCTTAAAAGATCTTTCAAAATTCCAATCAAGCGTTCCCAGAAGCCTCCCCACCATGAAGAGGAGGGTGGGTTAAATTTCCAACGAATTTCCTTGACTCTAAATTCACTTTCAATTGTAGTCCAATCTAATTGTTTCAAAGCTTTGTTTAGTCCTGTAAAATTAGTACCATTGTCTGTGTACATCACAGAAATTCGTCCTCTTCTGGCAATAAACCTACGCATAGCTTGGATGAATTCATTTGTACTAAGGGACGGTATTAGTTCTAGATGTACAGTTCTAAATACAGCACAAGTAAAAAGTACTATCCACATCTTTTTTTAGATCTAGTCAACAGAGGTCCAGCTAAGTCTACTCCCGATACTTGAAAAACTGCTGCTAACTCTGTTCGATCTTTTGGAAGAGGCGGAAAAGGTACTTCAAGATGTTTCACTCTTTGCCTTTTACATGTTAAGCATTCTTTGATAACACTCCGGATAGTCCTTTTCCCTTTCACTATCCAAAATCTTTCACGCAAAATAGTCAGAAGAGTTAATGTCCCAGCATGATTGTTAGAAACATGTTCTTAGGCTATAAATCTTCTTACTGCCAGGTGTTTTGATGGTAGAATTATTGGAGAAATAACATATTTCGATTCTTCTTTATTTATCAATCTAGATTTCAATCGTAAAATTCCTTCTTCATCTTCAAATACTTGAAGACCTCTTAAATTTTTTCGTGTTTCTTCATTAGAGTAACATTCTTTTTGTACTACACGAAAAATAATCTTTTGTGCATTTAACAGTTTCTCATTTGTAAGTTGCCTATATTTTCTTAAGTCTTTGGCCTTTGGTTGAAAACGCAGTACCCAAGCCATAACACTAATCATCTTTGAAAATCTAGAAAATCTTCTGGCTAACTGTAATGAAATTGACTCTAGCTCTGTGTTATTAGCAGAGATGACTG
>BMAW01041543.1:483196-536258 GCA_019974015.1 Nephila pilipes | reverse complement strand
GTCCTTGCCACCACTTGCATTTTTGAAGTTGTTTAGGTCCACAATCTGTTGATAAAATGTCTGCTGGATTCTGGTCAGTTGAAATATGGAGCCAATCTTCCGAAGTTTATCAGTTTTCTTATCTCACTTATTATGTTGGTAACGAATACCGACCACTGTTCTCGACGAGTTATCCACGTAAAAACTGTGGAAGAATCAGTCCAAAAGTAAGTCTTGATGTAGGGAAATTTCAGAGCTTGCTTCATAGAACTAAAACGCCTAGCGCCAATGACAGCGGCCATAATTCGAGACGTGGAATTGTAATAGTCTTCATTGGAGCTATTCGTGATCTGGCTTGAAGTAATTGGACAGTCACTGAGCCCCTACTGGATTCCCTTCTTAAGAAAATGCATGCCGCATAAGCTGTCTTACTGTAATCGACAAAAGTATCGTCCATCACACCTAACCATCTTGGAATTTTTATATTTTTGAAGTATTTCAGTTGCTTCCCCCATTTTAAAATTTTTTTCTTTATTTCATCGTTCACTTCATCATCCCATGATTCTTTGGTTTTCCAAGCGGATTGCAGCAAAACCTTAGGCTGAATCATAACAGGTACCAAGAAACCTATGGGATCAAATATTCGACTAACCAATGAAAGTATTTTCCTTTTAGTTATCTTTTCTTTTTCATCAAATTAACGGCAGAACTTTCCCAGCCTCTGAGATTAAACATTCCTTCTTTCATTACATTAGTGGCAGATTCGATGAATGTTTCTAGTTCGGCATTATTTTGTACACTAGTTACGCAATTATCGACACAAAAACTATCTATTAATTTTTTAAGAAATTCTTCAGAGTAACGTTCTTTAAATGATTCTTTTGATAAATGATGATTAATAAATGCCATTAACAGAAAAGGACTGCTGGTAATGCCAAAAACAACTCGAGCATGCCGGAAAGTTCGCATATTACCCTCATTGTCATACCAAAGAAATCGTACGAAGTCTCGATCTTTCTCATGTAAGGATATTTGTAAAAAATCCCTTCTGATATCTGAAATTATACCAATTGGTTTCAGTCTAAACCTCGCCAAAATAGAAGGAATTGTTTTAATTAAATTATTTCCGTCTCCAAACAGTCGTTTAATGACGGATGGTTATGGATCTTAGCAGAGGCATCAAACACCGGTCTTATCTTGGTTGTGGATGTTTCTTTGATATTTTCGTGTATGTTTTGAAACTGATTCCAGAAGGTTAACCAATCTCGTAATTCACCACCAAATTTATACAGTTCAACTTCAGGAAGTCGAGGGGAAATCGTTTTATACGGATTTTCGCACACAGTCAAATGAGAATTATTGTTAGAATTGCTACTTTCTTTATTGTTTCGTTTTCTCCTAATATTCTCTAATACTCGTTTAGACTTTAGTACCATTCTCAAAGCCTTTTCTCTATATTCTTCGACAATATTAAATTCCGTTTTGAATTCTGTTTCATCTGTTAAAGCATCTAAATAATTATTATGTGTCAACTCTAATGAGTTGTTTTTGGCTTAAACAAATGTAAACATATTTAAATTTCTTCTGCGTCCGGATTTTCATTCATCAACACATTCTCTAACTTAGTGTATGATTTCGTAAAAATCAAGGTACCTGTGGCCAGTGCTGTTTTATTTCGTTAATAATTTCCATATTTACTATTTTATTAAATTAGTTCATACATTCAATGATAAATGTCTGTGTTCAATATCTAATTATATCAATAACTTCAAAATGGAAATTCAATTTTCTTATCGTTATCAAACTCCAAAACAAAACCAGCCCATCTGGGGGGGGGGGGCAGAAATGTAGTTCCTATTGGGTTTTACTGTGAAAATGAATGTAGGTAGTTTTGTTTATAGATGACAACATTGTAGGAAACATCAAAAACATATATTTAAATCAAAACAGCACAGGACAGCACAAACATTAAACACTCTTTTTCGCCATCATCTTTTCCAAAACACAACCGTTACAGCTTTTCCTCTCTTACATCTGTTGCCACTCTCCAACAGAGAAACTTACCTCTCATGGAGTTTGATCATGACGCAACACAACCCACTAAGACTGTAAATTCTACTCAATATATAAAGGCCACAGCCCTGTTTCTGAACATGCAATAAAAATATTCAAACGTCATCAGTTATTGTACTTATTTCAGTATGTCTTACATTACCTTCTCTAATACTCAAATAGTCTGTTCCTCACTGTCCTTTAACTTCAGATACATTATTGGATATGCTAATAGAAGTGGTAGAGATAGATGTAGAATTTGTATGAATGAAAAATTGGGTGAGTTTCGGTAATTTATCAATAGATTCCTGCTTTTCCTTCAATATTTTGCTTTTCGTAGCTCCACTTTCAAAACGTTTCATTCCTTCCTTGTTGTTATGCTTATAAACGAAATAAGTATTTATGGTAAATGGGAAGTCATAGATTCCTAAAATTAAGGAACAAATTATTAATTAGAATTATATTTATCTAAGTAATTTTCCTTAAAAGTATTTTATACCAATATGGATAAAATATTAGTAAGTAATAAAGTATTAATAAGCGATAAAGTATAAATACATTATAAGTTTTAAAGTATATGTGATAAATTTCAATTTTCTGGAGAAAAATCTCGTTAAACAGACACATGCAAATAGAAATTTTCTAGTGAGGGGTCTTATGCACTAAAAATCTTTTATTTTATCCTGTGTTGGTCGAAAATTTCTCCATTTTTGATGTAAACTCTTGTGACGTTAAGCTATTCATTTTCTCTTCACTAACCTTGGGGTCTTTAATTGAGATTGATTGCATGAATTAAGCAATTTCTTCCCAACTAAAATGAAACGTGATCATTATAATTAGAGGCAGGTAGAAATAAAGTGAAGTGAGCTAGATAGAAGAGTATATAAGCAAAGGGAAATTTTGAGGATAGATGCCGAGTGGCACTAGCGCTGAGTATATGCATTACAAGCGGTAGACGATATCATGAGTTGCTACGGGCGATAGTGATCGTAGTGAAGTCAAGAAACCAAGTCAATCTCTAATGGAGAGATTTTGGTAAGACCCTATTAATTCGGTATTGGTTGGATAGGTGAATCTATCTAAGCTGTTATCCAGGAGAGCACATATGCATCAGATATTGCACTGCAAGGCTATTGAATAAATAGTTGTGTGAGATTTACCTAGTGTCTCTCTTTGTAGGTTATTGATTTTTAGAGTTACTTATATTTGACTGAGATATGGGACAAGAGTCGGGTAGAAGAAGTGATTCGCCCCACTCTTAATACATTAAATTATTGTACAGGCATTTATTTATCAAATTATCAAATTGTATTCTAAGATTCTGATATATGATTGTTTTTCTACATTTATATTACATTGCTATAATCTGTAGTAATGTAATATATATTCGTTTCATAAATGCTCTTTTTTTTATTTGGGTATCAATATTAATAAAAAAAAGAACAGTCATTTGAATTTTTAAGCGAGTAAAATAGCGCTTTCCATATTAGAAGCAAATAAATATTTCTCTGGATTGCAATACACATCGAAAATTCTTTTGAAAGTTCATAGTGCATTCAAAATGAAGGAAGCGCGCACTTATGCATATTAATCAGTATAAAAAAATATATAAATATTTCCATTGAAATATTTATATATAATTTTGTAAAGAGATAAGAAATTATTTTATGTTGCTCAAAGGGAAGAGAGAGAAAATTTCCAAAAAAAAAAAAAAAAAAAGCATAATTTTTTTAAACTGGATATTATTTTTGACTGTCTCTGTAAAAAAAATAAATACAATTCAATTACATATTATTTTAATTTTTTATGCGATATAAATATTTGCATATTATATTAAATCCCAGAGAAATACAATTCAAAAACAAAAGCATAATTATCTTTTGCTGTTTCAAAGAAATTAAATTTAAAGGAAGGTTTTGCCGATTTAGGCCACTCTTTTCTTCGAAAATGTATGATTTCCTTCAGGTTCATTTCAACCCTCTTTTTATTAGCCCTGATGCCTGTCATAAAATAGGGAATGTGTTTTTGTCTCTTCTGTAGGAGATTTAAATGTATCTCTTGTCCATCCATGAGCGATCCTTAACTCATGTGTGCAAATTAATAAAGGGTCACTGGAAGGAGTGTCTGTTATGTCTATGACTGTCCTTCCCACAGCAGCATTTTTATCAATAAATTGGACACAACTCGCTCTAGAAATAAAACTAATATTTTCCCTGATTCTCAGCAAACGTTGTAAATAGAAATATATAAAACAGAAGTAACTGTCTTGAACTCCTCATGTTCGGTAATAACATTTGACGATTAAAATTACTTTGATCCTGATCTTATTGAGGCCAAGTAGAGAACAGGACGAGGCCCTGGGCCCGGGCCCAGTTGGCCCATGCCTTAAGACGTTCCTGCACAAATTCCGAATCCATGTAGTTTTTGATACAATTCCCCTTTCCATACCAAATCGCATGCACCTTTTAAAGGTGCATATGATTTGGTATGGAAACTGTATCAATGAAAAATGTAATTAGGATGTTACGCTGGTCTAATGCATCTTTAACAATTTGGTTGAAAAAAGTAACTTGATCCATAGTCGATCGATTACTTCGAAAACTAGTCTGTTCTCTATTAAATTTTTGTCCTCTAGATACCAGTTCAACCTATATATAATTAATATTTCAATAGTCTTTCCAAGTGTACTAGTTAAGGATATTAGGCGGTAGCTATGGAGCTGTTTTGGGACTTTATCTTTTTTCAGGACAGGGATGATCACTGCTCTCTTCCACTGTGCAGGCACAAAACCTGTCTCCCAAATCCTATTGTATGCACACAAAAGGGTTTTCATAGCTGTTTCACTTGTATGCTTTAAAAATTCTGCATGTATTTTATCGTCTGGAGATTTCTTTACGTTCAGATGTTCAAAAGCTAATTTTAATTCTTTCATCGAAAACTGTGGCGTAAAAACAGTAGACTCGGTTGTTCAAACATTCCGAATTGTTTAATTTAGACTCAGTTTTTACTTTTGTACATTTGTTCTTGTGTTTTCATCTTTGTTGTTGTTTCTTTTATATTGCCTTGCCATTGGAAATAAAAAAAACAGCGCACTTTGTTAAAGTTCTTGTGTTGATGGTATATGTATATAAATTTAACTGAGCTATTGACGGGTCCATTGTTAGTCCGTCGAGCCGGAGAACCGAGTAATGAGTGTCATGTCCGAAAGTACGCACCGTGAAGTAAAACTTGTGGATTACTCTCAATGGATGCGGAATTATTTGCATTTAGTGGTTAGTGAATTTAATTGTGATATTTATTAAAGTAATTTTTTTTCAAAATGTTTAGAAGTTCTAAAAGAGAAGATTATAGGTGTATTACTGAAGAACTGAGTTTAGATACTTCGAAAGTGAAAACAATTAGGTTTCACTAATGTAATTAAAAACAGTGACAGTTATAAAAAATGATACTGCATTAGGTTGAAGCAAATAATATTATTAAAGAAAGGAAAAGTGATGAGATCAGAATACTTTATCTTAAGAAAATAAAAACAGAACGAGCAAAAACGGAACTAGAGCTCACGAAGTTACATGCAGAATCAAAAAGAGGAAATTTCGGTGAATATAAGATAAATGAAAGTATGGAATCTCTAGACTCTCTCATTAAAAGTATACGAACTTAGACAATCAAAATTCGGACTAGACCGGAAGTTTGGAGCTATTTCTTTTCCACTTAAGAAAGGGCATTCATCTCTAAAAATGTCCCAGAGAAGTTTAAATCAGAAATTCTTCTAAATGTATTAATGAAAAAAGCAACAAATGTTATTATATGCATTAAAGATGACGAATTGAGGATTATTCAAAGGTTAAAGCCACAGTGTTAAGAGAATTCAAGTCTGCGCCCCAAATTTGTAGAGAAAATTTTAGGAGAACATAACGTCAGATGAAAGAAACATACATGTAATTCGAGTCTAGATTAACTACGAGTTGCGATTATTTAAAATTAAGGAATGGGACAGACTTTGAAACTTTAAAACAATTAGTGGTATCTGATAAAAATGTCTCAAACACTTGATAAAGAGGTTATGGGTTTTATAAATATAAGACAATCAGATCGTTGGTTCAAACCAATCGAATTGTCTTAAGAGGTTGATTTATATTATACATTAGAAGGAAAACCTGTGGTTCATGATACTAAGCTGAGTAATAAAAATAGTAATCTCAGAAATGTATCGAAAGTATTTCAAACTGATATAAAAAATACTAACCGTATTTCATCATGTGAAGTAATTCATTCCTTGTTTTAAGTGCCCCATTTACAGAGGCATGTCGGTGAGTGATAGAGTTGAGATGGTGAAATCTAATAATTTCTGTTTCTGTTTGAGAAATCAAAAGTGATTGATTGCAGAAATAATTTCTCTCGCTGTATTTTCCAGAAGTACCACTTGAGTCTCCATTACCCTCGAGAAAAAAAAACAAGTTAAAAGATAGTATCGAGGGGAATGTGAGTAATGAAGATAAAAACATTCAATCGACCTTGGACCCCTTTGCTCCAGTGTTCCAATCTTTACAAGAGAATAATTTATTTCAAACAAATTATAATCTTGCAAATGAAATAAAAACGGTCTTTCTTAGCACTTTAATTTGTTGTATGGAAGATAAATCCAGTAATTGTCATGAATGCAGAGGTTTATTGGACGTCGGAACAAATTCAAATTTTATGAGTAAAAGGTTAGTAAACAAACTTCAATTGAAAGAAGAAAAAACTAATATTTCTGTATCAGGAATAAATAATTTGTCTCTGAAAAAAAAATCTAAAGTTAATGCAAATATTTTAAATAGGGACTAGAGTTTGGATTTAAATTTAAGCTTTTGGTTAGTTCCAAAAATTGCCAAATTTACACCCTCCAAGCCTCATGAGATTAATGTTTGATCTTGAAATAACCTCAAAATTAGCTGATGAAAATTTTTTGAGCCTTGTAGGTGCAGAACATTTTTATGAGCTTTTAAAACTAGGTCAAATTACTCTACAAGATACAAATATAAGATTACAGAATAGCGTTTTCGACTATATTGCTAGTGGGAGTCTACCACTGAGGGAGAAATTAACACCCATTGTGAGCTTATAACAGATAATTTGGAGTTAGAAAGAACATAAGGGAATTTCGGGAAATCGAAAACGTAGAGAGAGAGAGAGAGAGAGTCTGAGATTTCTAAGACTAAAGAAGCAGAAATTTGTGAAGAGCCATTTCTAAAAAACTATTCTAGAATTGAAGCCGGTTTTTTTTTTTTTTTTTTTTTTTTTTGTAATTTATAAAAATGCTGTTTAAAGAAGACCCGTCGTGTCTTTGTGAATCGAAGAAAAATGTTACAAAATGTTTGAATTCATTGTAGAATCGCCTTTGTATAGAGCCTAAATTTTATGAACTTTATAAAAATTTTATGCTATATAAGGTTTGTTTAAATTCAACTAGTTCATAAATAACAACAGATTAGTAAAAATAAACATTTAATTAGAATAAGCGTAATAGTTCTGTTTACATCTCGTATCGACTATATTCATACGTTGCCAACATTCGTTGTTTATAACATAAAGTAATAAGAATACGATTACAATTATTTCATCGATTCACTTTATGTGAACCTTACATTCGGCCCCGCTCAATATGAAATTTATATAGACAAAAATAAATTTTAAAATTGAAGCGTAAAAGAAACAAAACTTTTGATGACGGCTTAGTACCTCTCAGTCTCTTCGTCAGTACTGTTTTCCTCGATGGTTGGTGTATTTCGTTTAAAGTAAGGGGGAAGATGTTGTACGTGGACAACCTTTTTAAATTTGCTCTGCTATGTCGTAGACTTGATCTCGTAACATACGGCCCCGACTGGACGTACAATCATAAATGGTCCTTTGAAAATGGGAGAAAGTTTGTGATCTCCTTTTTTCGGCCAGTCGTATAACACGAGATTTCCTGCCGTGAAGGAATGGGATCTGCGATGAAGATCTAATCTGTGTTTATTCGTCAAATGCGTTTCATACACAGAATTTGCAGCTTCGGTTTCACACATGAAATAGCTGTCGTCCATGATCTTTTCGAAACGCTCTCCACCAGACATGAATTCGTAGATGAGAACCATTTCGTCATCATCTTCAAATGCGTCGTGAAGGTGGACCAGTTTAGGATGATGGAGATGATTCATCACATCAATCTCCTTCTTGATGAGCGATTTTTCCAGAGGATGAGCGACTGGTATGAATTTGGCGGCAAAAATGTTGCCCGTTTCCCTTTCCCTGCATCTGTGTACGACTCCAAAGGCACCGGTTCCGATCTCTTCCAATATATCATATTTGTCGTGCACGCTTGACGTTTTTGATATTTGTCGTGCACGCTTGACATCAAAGATAAATTGGTCATAATTTCTAATTTTTCCTTCAGACTTTCCACGAATTCATCGACCTTGAGCATCCAACAGGATATGCTTTCTTCTGGCAGCATCTTTTTCTTTCAATTTAGTTGTGACTAGTTGTGTTGGTTCACTAGGATCACTCCTTCCATAAACGTTCTCTGCATATATTCGGAAGACGTAATCTTTACCTGGATTCAGTCCATTAATAGTATGGTATGTAAATCTGGTATTTCCGCATCGGATCCAACTGGTCATCAGACACTCTTGTTTTTCTATCAGGTAACTGCTGACGTGGCTTTCACCGTCCCAAAGTGGTGGTTTCCATGACAATGTCACAAAGTCATCGCAGATGGTTTCCACCACAGGGAATCTTGGAGGATCAGGTTTGTCGTTGATTTGTACTTTGATGATGGCCGAATCAACACCGAGTTCGTTCTCTGCGACGATCCTGTATGGTCCGTTGTCGTACTTCTGCACATCTCTGATGGTGAGGAGGGCGTGTCTTTCCCCGACTGAGACGTCGTACCATGCTCTCGACTCGATCTCGTCTCCATTCTTGGACCACTTGATCTTGGGTTTGGGGAAGCCAGTAAAAGGAATCTTGAGAGTGATGTTCTCACCCTTCTCGAAGCACGCCAGCTCGCGGAAGCGGGGTGGAACGTGTAGTTGAGGTGCGGTTTTAATGAGGAGTTCCACTCTAGACATTCTAGATCCGCCTTTGATGGTACCTCCGCAGGCATATTCGTCGACTTCTTCTCCGTAGGCTTCGCTGTCCACCAAAGAGTATGAATCTCCGTCTTTCAGCATAGTGTACTTTCCACCGTCCATCAGCTCGCGCGTTCCCTTGTACCATATGATTGTTGGTTTCGGGTTTTCAGATACTTTGCAAGTGAACTGGGTGCTCTTATTCTCCACTGCCATTACGTTTCGAAGAGGTATTACAAACTCAGGAGGCACAGGAGCTACGGTGCGTTTAATCACATTCTCCATCTGGTCGATTGGGTGCGGATCAATCTTCGTAATGGAATTAATGGTGCGTTAAAAATCCACAACAACTCGTCTTGGAGTGCTTTCATGGAAAGGCTGGTCGACTATGAATGCAGGAGCGGAGTAAGGCGAGTTGGAAGGGCGACAAATTCCTAGTTTTAACCATTTTTGAATTTGACTATTTAGAAATTGGCGATCAGGCTCCGAAAGAAGATATGGTTGACATCTAATGGGTTTGTTAAGTAGCAATTCTATTTCAAATTCGACATATGGACATAATCCAATGTTGTCATCATGAGAATAAAATACGTCAGTAAATTTTCCAATTACTGCATCAAGTTGAGCTTGTTGAGTTGTAGAAAGTCCCGCGGATTTAGGGATGAGATTTGTTTCGGATGAAACTATATTGAATGTGGCTTCTGGCAAAGTAACATTATCTAGTAAGGGTTGAATCAGAGCGACGCAATTGATACTAGGTTTTGAAGCATGAATACATTCGTACAAATGAAATGAAGTTGGAGTAGAAATACATAATGAGCCGTTAGGGTCATAAGTGCATTTATCCTGAACTTGTTGCTGCCAATCGAATCCTAAAATAAGTTTAAATGGAAGCTGGATGCAGATTCCAATTTTAGGCATCATATGCTCCACATTTCCAACAATTATGTTTAAAGAAATCCAATCTATATGCTTTATTTCATGGTCAACAACTTGGAACTGCCCATCATTCCACGGGTGAATGACAATATCACTTAGGACACAAGATTCTTGAATGACTGATATCTGCACATGGATCACAAAGGGCTTGAATTTCTGTATCATTATTAATAATAACAGGTATTAATGCACGCCTATTCGTTTGAGTTCTAATACAATTTATGGAAGGATTATTTGCGGTTGTAGATCTTCCAGATGTCGAGTTGCCAGATTGTAGTTGCGGCGGGAATTCGAAGAGTTCAAACTGGTGGTTTCGACTAATGCGTGATTATTAGAACTAGTTGAACTGCTAGAAGACGGGAATTGGGCCCTAGTTTGACTGTTGGAATATTGATTTTGTCGTGACGTATTTCTTGGTTGAGCTATGGTTGAACCACGAGGAGAAGGAGGTAAACTACACATAAAAGAAGCATGACCTTTAATTCCACATCTCCAACAAGTAATATCTCGAACGTCATCAGTTATTGGATTGTATTTACGACGTTGCTCATCATATGTATAAGAAGATCTAATTTGAGATTTTGTAGAATGTTTCTTATGCTCTTGTTTTGCACTGCGAATAGCATCAAGTGCAATTGCCCTGTCAATTAATTCTTCAACCGTATTCGAATTTTGAGTAGCTAATGCAATTTGCCATTTTTCTTCTGTAATATCACCAATGATCATAGAAATACGGTCAGGTTGGGGAATGGTGAAGGGAGCTTTTTCCAAAAGAGCGTCTTTTGAATAAATATAATCCACTAAACTTATGCTTCAATTTTCGTTCACTTTGGTGAGCCAAAAATTCTTGCATTGTAATACGCCTTTTGAATCTTGAGGCGAGAGCAGTTTTCCAAGTAATCCAATCATTAAAATTTTTTCCTTTTGTTAATTGCCAATATTTAGCAGATCCCGAGAGACGAGAAATAGCATTTGTTAATTTTAATTCGTCAGACCAGTTAGCTAAAGTTGAAATTCTTTCAACTTCTTTTAGCCATTCAAGGACATTTTCAATTATTTCACCCTTAATTATTTGAATTGAATTTGCCGTATCATTTGTAGATGTGATTTGAATTTGCTTGCCTTTCTAAAAATTGTTTTTGCGTTTCCATTAATGTAGAGAGAATAGCTGCGATATTCGGATCTATTTGGGAAGGTGGAGGCATAGGAAGTGGTGATTGTGTAACAGAATTACTTAAAAGTTCTACATGTTTTTGTAAAGATTTAATTTCCATCAATAAATTTCTGTCAGAAGGAGTCTCCTCATCATTAAAATACTGCATACGAAGAGTATTTAATTCATCCAAAGTTCCTTCGTTTTTTCTTTTATTATAATCCTCTACAATACGCAGCATTAAATCATTTTTGTTTCCGGTTAGCGAAAGATTTCTGAAACACAATTCTTTTTTCAGTTGAACAATTGTTAAATTTTGTAGCGGATGTGATGCTAAAGAATCAAAAATGATATCAGCATTTGTTGACATTTTTTTTTTGTTTACTGTTCCAGACGAAAAAAAAAAAGAAGAATTTAGCGAAAATTGCTTTGCGACGTTTTCTGTACGAAGCAAACACGAAACTAATTTATTTTCAGAATAATTATTATTCGTCAGAATATTCTTATTAAATTTTATCAGAAGCAAAATTAGAGTATTGAATTTTTAAGAACATCACTTACTATGCGAAAAGTTGTTGTTTTGGAGATCTTCCAGGCAAAAAAAAATTTTTTTTTGTGAGATTATGATCCTTTGCGAGGAAAGTCTAAAGATTCCATGTTAGGCTTAGAGGCTGCATACAATTTTAGGCTTAGCGACTGCGTACAATTTTTAAGAAGTTTTTTTTTTTTTTTGTTGATGATAAACTTCGCGAAAGTCCTTTAGATACCGATTACGCCATATAAGGTTTGTTTAAATTCAACTAGTTCATAAATAACAACAGATTAGTAAAAATAAACATTTAATTAGAATAAACGTAATAGTTCTGTTTACATCTCGTATCGACTATATTCATACGTTGTCAACATTCGTTGTTTATAACATAAAGTAATAAGAATACGATTATTTCATCGATTCACTTTATGTGAACCTTAAACTAGAATATTTAAATATGGGCCACATGGAGGAGGTCATAGAATCTGAAGAACCAGATGAAAAATTTTTATTCTGCATCATTGTGTTTCGTCCTAAATCAAATAGTACGCCATTGAGAGTTGTATTTGACGTAAATGCATTAACTTCTTCTGAAAAATCATTAAATTGCTTACAATTTAACTGGTGTACAATTCAGGATGATTTATTGTGTATCATGCTGAAGTCTAGGATGCATCAGCTTGCCTTTGTTGCAGACATTAAGAATGTATCGAATGATACTGATCGATCCTTAATAAACCTTTACCTAGGGAGAATCGATCCTTATCTATTGATAATTATATTCAAGACGGAGAAGTATGATCCACTAAAGTTGTTGCTTGATGCCTCTAAACCGGCATATGGAGCTGTCATTCATGCGAAATCTTTCGATTCTTGTGGTGATTCTAAGATTAAATAACTCATTAGTAAATCTAGAGTAGTGTCTCTTAAGTGTATCTCTATACTATGTCTTGAACTCTGTGCTGCAGTCCTATTGGTTAAATTGATGAAAAGAGTCTCAATTGCTCTAAAATTAGAGGTCTCAAAATCTGTTTCTGGACAAATCGTACCATTGTGCTTCATGGTTAAAAAGGAATGTAAAGATCTAAAGACTTTTGTATCTAATAGAGATTCTTACATAATATCAGATATCCATTACATCCCGCCCATGGAACGTTGACAAGCAGAGCACTTTCCCATGCTTTATCATGCACTGTGAAAAACATTCAAAGGACTTAATTTGTGTCAGAAATTCAATGCTTGGAAAAAAGTGTTCCTATTCCTATTAGTAGTAAACTATTAATTTTGTCATCTCCATTATGGATTAAGTTGGAATATTCAGAGAGGGCGCAGATTAAAAAACAGTATTTAAGTGAAATTCATTAGCCTCCTATAGTCCTGCCAACTACATATAAGTTTACTTTTAATGTAATTAATCATTTCCATTTATCTACGTAGGCCCTTTGAAATCAAACACAAGGGGCAAAGAAAGGACAATTTTCAGAAAATTTATTTAGCTATATTCGTATGTATGTCCACTAAGGCTGTTCACATGGAATTTGTTTCTGATTTAAATTCAGAGGCTCTAATCGCCACCTTAAAAAGATTTTTTGCGCGTCGGGGTAAAAGCTCAATCATTTTTAGTGACAACGCTACAAATTTCACTGCAGCCTCTGCAGAGCTTAAACAGTTGCATAAACTAATGTTGAAAAGTGAAGACATCTCAAGCCTGTTAGCCTCAAAAGACATCAGGTGGAAATTTTTGTCTCATAGAGCACCCAAATTTTGGTGGTCTCTGGGAAGCGGAATTGAAAACTTTCAAATACCATCAAGGCTCCACAAGGCTAACTCTTGAGGAATTCTTAACAGCTATTGTACAAATCGAAGGCATTCTCAATTCCCGGCCACTCTCGCGCTTATACAATAACACGGATGACTTCCAAGTATTAACTCCTGGACATTTTCTAATTGGCCAAACAATAAATTCCGTTCCAGAACCCAATCTAATCGACAAAAGGAACAACATTCTCAACAGATGGTAAATAAGTCAAAAATTTGTCCAAACGATTTGGAAACGCTGGCAAAATAGCTATTTAAGTCATCTGCAACAACGTTCAAAATGGTTTCTGAAAAAGCAAAACATAACTTCAGGTATATTAGTCCTATTAAGGGAAAAGCAGCTTCCCACTTGTACATGGTCTATGGGTCGAATCATTAAAGTCATACCAGAACCTGACGGAAATCAGAGTAGCTGACATACGTACTCCAAAGGGTATTTATAGAAGGGCCATTTCCAAAATAAGTATTCTACCAATCATTGATAATTACAAACTGCCAAATAATTAATTTCTTTTTTAATTTATGTGTTAATTGTACATTTTGTGTTACCATCGTGTTATTTGTTTTATTTATTTATTTTTTTTTTTTTTGTATATGTTTACTTTTTAAAGGACTCTATTTATCAAGTTATGTGTCAACCTTCTAATTTTCATTACGTATTATTTATATTTTTTAAATTTGGAATATTATATACTTCAACAGGGGCCGGGATGTTTACGCAATCTCGCCGCTTGGCTGTAGCGTACTCTCGCCGAGAGCTCTTAGCTCCCATTTCAAATTGTATCAACCCTGGTGTGTGCCAGTGAAGGAAGAAAATTGTTATTCGATGTTACATTCTTGTATGAGCTAGAGACCAACAAGGTCCGAGGCAACAAGCATCATTAACTTATCTTAATTAACAATTACAAAAAGTAATTGTATCATTTCCAACATGCAGTCCACATACCCTCTCTGAACAAACACTAAAGGCATTACCAGAAGATGGACAGGAAAGATTTTCTCCAGCATCTTCTGTGGCGCTTAATGATACGTACGTAGATGATATTTTATCGGGTTCAGACAGTTTAGAAGAAGTAAAGGACTTGCAATTTAAATCGATTCAGCTCCTGGAAACAGGGACGTGCAACTCCAAAAATACTCATTTTTGGAGCTGCATACCCCATTTCATGATTTGTTAAATGATGAGAAAACTTATGAATATATCTTTTCATCAGATCTACTCACAGTTAAACACTTGGCATGTTGTGGCAATCCACATCCGATATATATATATATATATATATATAGCTTTAAAGTTGCAATATAAACATCAGAAAACTTTAGTCCTTTTCACCAACGTAAGACTAATTGATTCCTTGGGTTTGATCTGTCCAGTAATCATAAAAGCAAAAATATTTCTACAGAGATTTTGACAGTTAAAGCTGAATTGGAATGAACCTATACCACCAAATGAATTAAAAGACTGGTTAAAAGTTTAAAATTATTTATTTGAAGTAAATCAACTGCAAATCCCAATGCCTTCTCCCAAAGGCTATTGCTATAGATCTGTATGGTTTCTGTGATTCTTCTGAAAACACGTTTGTGCAGCCATGTATATATGTTCTAAATTTGTCAATGAAGAAGTTAAAATAAATTTAATGTACAGCAGATCAAGAGTTTATCCAATTAAAGCATTAACGATACCTCGTTTAGAGTTATCGGCTGCTTTACTATTGGCTTGCCTCGTGTCAAAGATGATTCCATTCTTATAAGTTCCTTTCAACCATATATACGTGCGAAGAGATTCTAAGGTTGTATTAGCTTGGATTATTCGAATGCGAATCCAAGCTAATACAAAAAAAGTTTTGAGTTTCCTGAGAGACTCAAAATCTTTTTGTCCAACAGAGTAAAATTGATAAAATCATTGTGGCCTGACTATGATTGGAAATTTATTCCATCTTCCAGCAATCCTTCGGACATTATATCGCGTGATACATCAGTTATGGATTTATTGAAGAACTTTCTATGGTGGTAGGTTTTCCATCATTCCACCTCCAAATGACGGTGCTAATCATTAAATGATACTTATAATAATGAATTGAAACCTTCTGTTAAACTGTCTGATTAGTAAATTCTAAAGAAAATTTTGATAATAATTTTTTAAATGTTAGTAATGATTTTACTAAACTTTATCGTATTTTAAATTATATTTTCAGGTTTTATCACAAAATTAAGAATTCTAAGAAGCTAAAAGTAAATAGTTTGATTAATGAAGAGCTCAACAATGCATCAAATGTTTTGGTAAGATTAAATTAAATGATTTTTCTGAAGAAATTGTATGTTTAGTAAGGGTAAAAATGTTAAGCACAGTAAAATAAGTAACTTAACTCCATTTTTAGATAGTAATAAAATACTTCGTTTGTAGGTAGTCATTTCAAAAATGTAAACGTTGATGAAATTGTAAAGCATCCAAAACTATAGCCATTTAGACATAGACTTACCAAAATTATAATAGAAATCATTCATAAAAAGTATTTACACTTATGTCCTCAAATCTTTCTGCACTGTGTTGGGCAAGAATTTTGGCCTATAGGAGGAAGAGATTTCGTTAGAAAATTGTTAACTAATGCGTCACTTGTTTCAAAAATATGCTCATTTCCTAAGAACAATTACTGGGAAACTTACCAGCTGAAAGATTGAATACCTGTCCTCCATTCATTCATGAAATCAATTTCTCTGTAGTCCTTTTTTAAAGAAATTAAGTACAACGCATGGATATATTTCAAAAGATATATATCTTAATCTTAGTTTGTCTTACAACTAAGGCAATTTATTTCGAAGTAGGGATTCATCTTATTTTAAACCCAGTGATTGCTGCTTTAAAACGCTTTTTAGCTACACGTGGAAAAAGTTCGTGTATTTTTCAGACAATGCTCAGAACTTTATAGGGATGAATTCTAAGATAAAAAAAATTATATTAGCTAATGAACAATCTCCCCTCCCTCTGAACTAGTAGTGAATTATTCATGGAAAGAGGACATTAGTTGGAAATTTCTTCATCATCGTCTTCCAAATATTAGAGAGTTATGGGAATCGGGAGTAGAATCATTTAAACATCATTTAAGAAAAGCTGTAGTTCCATTAAGCCAACATTTGAGAAATTTTTGACAGTAACTACAGAAATAGAAGACATTCTTGATAGCAGACCTACAGTACTGATGTCAAACCATCCTAATGAGCTTCATGTGTTAACGCCTGGACATTTCTTCATAGGTAGCCCAGCAATTTCAATCCAAGAATGAAATTTAATTAATAGTAAAGGTAATTATCTGTCTAGATGGCAAAGAACCGCCTAATTTATGTAAATGATTTCGAAGGATTGGAGCAGAGACTATTTAAACCATTTGCGATTAAGAAATAATCGGAAAATTAACAAAGATAATACAAGTTTAAATGATATGGTGTTATTAAGGATGACAATTTACCACCTTATAAATAGATGCTGTGTCGCGTACATGAGATAATAAAAGGATCTGATGGGAAAATCAGAGTAGTTTTAGTAAAAACATTTGATGGTATTTTTAAGAGAGACTTTAGCCAAATTTGTTTGTTACCTATCAAAATTTGAGCCTTTTTACATGTATTTATAAATTGTAATTAGTGTGTAACTTTTCATTGTAAAATATGTAAGAAAATTTTATTGTTTCATTGAATATTATATACTCATGGACAAAAAATTAGCGCACCAAGAAGGAATCGTCAAAATGAAACGAAATCTTATATGCGTAATGACTACTTTGATATAAGTAAATGATTAGAAAATCAAAGAAAAAAGGATCATTTATTTCAGAGAAAAAGGCAAAAGAACGGAGGATTTAATACCCTGTTGAACCCCCGTAGCGCGAATGCACGATTCGATACGATCGGGCATTGAGGCATACAAGTTCTGTATGATGTCTTGAGACATTTCGTTCTATATTTGCTGTAACCTTACCTCTAGTTCGTTCAAACTCGTGGGATGCCCAACTGGCCGTCCCAAATGATCCCAGATAGCTCGATTGGAGACAAATCTGGGCATCGGGCAGGCCAAGGAAGGGTAGTAACAGTGCGGAGACAGTCTTGTGACACCCTTGCCGTGTGATGCCGAGCATTGTCTTGTTGAAAAATGGCTCCTGGGAGCCGTTGCATGAGTGGCAACACATGTGGTTGCAGGATGTCATGGATATACTGCTGGGATGTCATGGTGCCACGGATCAATACTAGGGGTGACCATGTATTGTAGGCAATGGCACCCCAAACCATCATACCAGCTGTGGGAGTGGTGTGTCGCTGTAAAGCAAAGACAGGATTGAGGCGTTTACCACGGGCTCTCCCCACACGAACACGATTGTCATCACTGCTGAGATTGAATCTGGATTCGTCGCTAAAGACGACCTGGTTCCATTCCGCTGCAGTCCAGTTTCCTTATGCGCGACACCACTCCAAACGGAGGCTTCGATGGGTGGGTGTCAAGGGCAGCACACGTAATGGGCACCGCGATCCCAAATGTCCTTCAGCCAGGCGCCTTCGTATGGTTCGAGAAGACACAGGGGCCCTTAGTGTAGGTGCTACCTGTGCCTGTATGGCGGCCGATGAAGTAGTTGGCTGTACGCGTGCATTTCTTACGATTTGGCGGTCTTCTCGACGACTGGTCCGTCGAGGGCGTCCTGAGCCTGGTCTTCGTGTAAATGACATCTCTCGGATCCACCGATCCCAACACCTCCTCACAACACAATCAGAGTGGCCTAATTGACGAGCTACTCGCCTAGCTGACCACCCAACTTCCATCATGCCGATGATTCTCCTCCTCTCAAACTATGACAGCTGCTCATATTGTCTTCGAAAACGGCGGCATGGCATGTCTACCTCAGCTCTTCCTTTGTAAACGATTGCAAACGATTCAGCACACTTAAACAAGCTTTGGTTACCTGTTTTATACTTTTCGGAGAACGACGTTAAACGCCCTCTACCGGCTGTACGTAATGCTCAATCAGGCTGCATTTCTAATCATTTGCATATCTCCAAGTTTCGTTACGATCCCGCAATTATTTCTTGGTGCGCTAATTTTTTTTACCATGAGTGTATTTTGTGTTAAAACATTTTGAAATCTACAATTTTAACCTGGGAAGTATGCTGCGTCACTGCACGATGTGCGATTACTTTTTTAGTTTGAAACCCTCAAGACTCATCCATACATATGTAAGAGTGAGTTAGTTCAGTCTTGTATTTGAACTGGAAGTATATCTTTCAATTAGCAGAGTAAAGTAAATAGACTTATATAGACCACAGATTGTCTTATTTTTTAATTTTAAAATTTACACTTCTATCTTCTAACCACTAACCTTATGACATCAGTTATTAGAAGTTGGAAACAAATTTTTTTCTAAAGGAAGAATATCACATACGTTTTTTTTTTTTTTTAAAAAAAAGAAAGTGAAAAAATCAATGTTCGGTTATAGAACTGAAACAATAACACGCACCTTGGGAAAATATATACTGAACTTTAATGAATTCTACTTAAAGCAGGGGGTCACTTCACGCAAATCGGTCAAAAAATCGATTTTTCAATTTTTTTTGAAAAAGAAACTTCAAATCTTTCTGCGTCAATTGCAATTTAAATTTTTGTTCTAGCTAAATTAGAAGTATTTTAAATATTTTTTTAAAAAGTTGTTTACATGTGTCAAGACACAAAATAGCTGAATGCCACGCCCACTTTTAAACCAAAACTTATTATACATGTTTCTTTCCAGCCTTATCAAATTATTTTAAATTCATGAAAACAATTTTCATCGATCAGCAACTTGTTGAGGAAAGAATTGAAGTGAATAGTAATAGCAGTTTGTTTACATTTCAACGTTTGTTATCGAATGCAACGTGCTATTTTAGACTCGCCTAATGTAGACAATCTGTTCTTTTCGAAAACTTTTTTCATTTATATTTTTCATTATGTCTCGGTTTAATGCACAAACATTTAAGAAATAGAAGTTTGAGAGAGATGTTATTATATTAAATACAAGTTCTTTTGAAGTTATATAAGTTTCATATAAACAAAATGTTTATAAATATGGTAAGTATGCTGTTATGGTAAGTATCAACATTAAGTAAGTATGCTGTTGAGTATGAAGCTTTTTTTAAATTCTTCTGATCAATTTAAGGAAATAATTGACATTTCTCTGTTTTCTTATTGCTTAAAATTATGTATGTTATGCATAAAATATAAAAAAACATGGTATCCATATTAATCTTGGTCGTCAAATCCAAGGTTTGGCTACAGAACTATTTATATGTTGTGTCAGTTGTGGTTTCGAACAACCAGTCCTGAATATTAGAGTCACTCAGAGTGTAACTAATAAATGATATACTAATGTGCATGAAGTTAATACGAGACTTTGATATGCTATGAGATCAATTGGGAAAGAGTATGCTGCTGCGAAATGGTTTTGCGGAGTGATGAATTTACCTCCCATTACTAAGCGCTTTTATTAGTTATCCCACACATTAAATGATGCGACAGAGGAAGTCGCAAAAGATTCTATGGTAATAGCTGCTAACATATAATATTTAAAAATGATGGAAGTCCAAATGTACTTGGGCTATTGATGGCACCTGGCAAAAGGAGGGCTTGTTTCACTAAATGGTGTCGTGACAACAGTTAGTGTCGAAACTGGAAAGATTGTTGATGCCGAAGTATTTTCCAGATATTCGTGCAATTTGAGGAATGAAGTGCACACAGAGAGAAGTATTTCGCAAATTACTTTGGAAATAGTGGAGAACTTTAAGTTGAAGGGGCACTCTGGATCTTCAATCACTCAGAGTCATCGCACGAGCTGCGATATACTCAGTATTTCAGTCTTTGCCCCACTGGTGACGACAAGTGGTGTGCATATAATAGGTCCATAATTAAAGGAAAACAATACAAACACAAACATAACTTACCTGATGTTATTATAAATTGTATTAAGCAATAGTTAGAGATTCTTTATGTCCTGAACTACTTTCTAAATGCCTACATGGCAAAATTCAAATTTAAATAGCATCATCTGGTACATAATCTCAATAATGTATATGTAGAATTAGGAACATTAAAAGCTGGAAAGTATGAATCAATATCTCTATTTAATCAAGGATTTTTTACAAAATTAAAAGTTTTAAGTTTATTAAATGTTCAACCTGGATTTTATACATGTCGAGCATTACAAGAAGCAGATCGTGTTCACATAAAGAAAGCACAAAAGGCAGTTTTACAAAGAACCAATAAAGCTAGAATTAAAAACAGACTATTAAAATGTAGACAAGAAGATGATTTAGCAGATTACCCAAGCAATTCAAGCTTTGGTGTTGATATCTATTAGTGAAAGGTAAGTTTGTACTTTAAATTGCATTATCTCAAAACTGTAAATTTCAACACAAAAGGAACATTTTTGAAAAACCTACTCATCTTATAGCTTTGAAATTTGGTGCATGTATTACTAGTACATAAAGGAATATTTTAATGAGAGCTTTTGTCAAAAAAAGTTTTTAAAAAAATTTTAGAGGTTGAAATGTACACAAATTTTCTTTGTTTTTTAACTTTTCACGTGTTAAAACACATAATAATTTTTTAAAAAAAAACTAATCAAATTTTCAAAAAAAGCTCTCATTAAAATAATAATAACTATTCAATAAATGAACACAAAAAAATTGGTAACTCTACAACCAGTCAATTTTTTAAAAATGTTCCTTAAAATTGGTCATTTTTAACATTACAGAGATAGGGAAAAGGCTGCGTGAAGTGACCCCCTTAAAGCATCTGCATTAACATGACTTCTCCTAGGTTTATGGATGACTTCAAAATCAAATGATTGTAGTGCAAGAGACCAACGCATAAAGCATTTGTTTTCAACCCAACTAATGGGTTATGGTCGGTCTAGATTATAGTTTTTTACTGTCCATCTAGATAACATTTTAGGTTTTTCACTGAATAAACGATAACTTTAAATTCTTTTTTGGATGTGCAATAACTTTTCTAGGAATGAGGAATTTTTTACTAAAGTATAGGATGCTCTTCTCCCCTATCATTTCTCTGGGCCCAAATAATTCCAATACCAGTGTCGGAAGCTTTCGGTTTGAAGAATGAATTGTTTCTTAAAATTAAGAGCATGTAGAACTGCATAAGTCTACAGCTTTTTCTTCAGCTGTTTAAATGATTTAACAGTTTTGTTAATGGAGCTGCTAAATTCGAGAACATTGAGATGTATTTCCTATAACATCCCGCTATTCCCATAAAGGTTCTAACCTGAATATTAATCCAAAGAATTGAAAATCTGTGAATGTTTTAACTTTTAACTGAGCAGGAGAGCTCTTTTTTAACCCTACAACTTGACCAAGATATTTAACGCTATTTTCAACGAATTTACATTTTATTGGTTTGATTGTTAAGCAAACGTTCTGTATCCTTCCTTATGTATGTGATTTATATGATCGTAATAGTATTTTTTAAAATATGGCTACATCGTCTAAATATAGTACGGTAAATTTCGTACACCCTTGGAGTACTCTAATAATCGATCTGCTGAAATAATAGGACCCATTTTTTAGTTGAAACGGCATACGTAACGGACGGTAAGTTGCAAAACTTGTTGTAAACGCAGCCAATCTCTGAGCTTTTGGAGTTAAAGGAATCTGCCAATAATCTTTTAAGTCAAGTAAAGTTATATATTTTGCTGCTGCGACTGCTTCAGTCCTATGTTTTACGTTTGGTAAAGGATAAAATTGAGTCCTTATTATTTCATTCAATTTTCTATAGTCGATGCAAGACTTAGGATTTCTTCTAGGAGTTTAAATCTATGTAATATGACTCTCCTCATTTGGTAATTTAACGTTTTTTTTTAAAAAAAATTCTTGTAGTAGATCAGTTTGTCTTGGTGATATTCTGTATGACTTTATCCTAATAGGTATATCATTTATAAGTTCAGCATCGGGTTCTACCAAGTGCATATTTCCTGGTTCATTAGAAAATATCTTAAAGTAATGACATAGAATTTCTTTCAGTTTAGCTATTTATTGATATTCAGTATGTTTTCTTTATTGACTTTAATTTCTACTCTGTAATTTCTTCGAAGTCAAAAACATTTGGGGGTTGGAATCGATTCAAGGAATGCCTTCTTCTAATTCGTTCGGTTCATCCCTTTCTCTACGGTTATAAATTCAGCTTTTTTGTAATATGGCTACAACTTATTTATATTAAAAATTTGATATAGTTCTGTATTGTTGCTAAAGTTTACAGCATAATTTATTCCGAAACTTTTTTCTGTATTCTTCCTGATCCCTTCTACTGATCAGACAGTTTATTTGGACAACTAGACCTTAACAACAGCACTTAATCACCTTCCAAAAATTCTTATTTGACGGCATTTATATCATACCGTCCCTTTCTTTTAATCTTCGTTTCTTTATATGACCAACTCTTGACGCTTTTAAGTCGGTTTATGAATTGGAAAATGTATTTTACAACTATACAAACTATTCTTCTGTAGTCTCCATCTAGTTGTCATACAAAAAGGTTATAGGGGATCTTAATTTTTTTTCCATGCACCAATTCAACGGAAGTGAAACTTGTGCTTTCATGAGTAACAGTTCTTGAAGCAAAAAGTGCAACTGGTAATTGTTTTTCCCACTTGGGAGAGGATTCGATGTATACCACTCTTCAAATTCTTTTCATAGTTCTATGGAATCTTTTGATTGGATTACTTTGCGAATGATAAACTGAACTTCGTACAACTTTTACTCCAACCTTTTTAAGGAATTTTGTAGTTAAAATACTGGTGAATGAGGTTCTTTGGTCTGTTTGAATCTCCATAGGAAAGTCCATTGTATTAAAAATCTGTAACAAAGCTTCCACAATTGTGGTGGAGGCTGTATCAGGGATTGACACTGCATCAGGGTACTTAGTAGACATGCATATGACAGTTAAAAGATATTCCCTGTAGTTGTAATGGGAAGGGAGTTCTATGGCATCAACATTTAGCTGTGAAATCTTATCTCAGGAACTAATTACATGGGTGCTTTGTTGGAGATGTCTTATCCACCAAGTCCAAAATATAGGGAGAGCAGTTATTTCAATACACATTTATTTAAGGACTCCACGTGCCAATCACACATAATCGAATATTTATACAATTTACAAAACTATAACAAACAGTCCATATTTTAATTCAACCCGCTTATGCGGTCAGGAGCAATTATATCCAATACAAGAAAAAAACCCGCCTTAAGCGGTCAAGATCCAGTAGCATTCTTCGAAATATTACCCATGAACCCGTGCGCTCTCACTCACACGAGACAAGGCACCTCCTGGCGGGATCCGAGTAATTTATTTCCAATATGCTTTTTTCGATCGCTTGCTTAACCCGCTCTCATACATGGATCATAGTTTTCACAAACTCTTTTATCTCTTCATAGCATTGAGGCTAATAAAAACATCTTGCAATTCTAATCTTCGTCTTCTTGACCCCTAAATGGCCCGATGCGCCTTTATGACCCATTTTTAAAATAGATGATAGGAATTTTTCAGAAAAAATCAGTAATTGCCTTTCGTCTCTATAATTATATTTTCTCTTTTTAATTAGAATTTTCCTTTTAATTAACGAATGATCGTTTACTTCATTTTTCATCCCATTTTTTACCTTTTGGATGAAAGGGGCTACTTTTTTCTTCACTTTTCTATAGTGCTTCTATGAACTCACTAGCATTAATTTTAATTAAATCCATTGTCTTCTCTGTTAAATGAAAGTAAAAGGTTTTTCATATCTCCAAGCTATATTTTTTCTAATTCAATTTGATCATCTCATTTGTTATACTTGCGTTATTTTCTTCTTCTTTTTTTTTTTTCGTTGACTGCGAGTGTGAATTGCATTCACCATTTCCCGTCTTGGTAGACCATTCTATTCTAAATCCAATTCCAGGAATGCAACTGTTTGATTTCCCAAAATATATCTTCCTTGATTCATTTGTTATCGAATAACAGCTGTTTTTGGGACGACATATCCCAGTTCACAATCACTTTCTACCTCTGCGAGAAAAACAAAAGTAATATGTTCATCAAGAATGTGCTGGACCAACACGTGCTCACTTGTAAACATTTCTGGTGAAATATATTTTTAAAAAAACTATATCTATTGAGGCTCCTGTATCCCTAAAGATCGGCATCTGAATTCCATTCACCTCATCTTATCTTGCGGAATTACTTTTTGGTCTATTTATAATTTTAGAAGGAGGTTTGTTTAATTTAGGAAACTGTGGTCGAAAGTGATCATAAGATCTACTTTCAAAACACTAGGAGGCATCGTCTTTTATGAAGTCTTGATGATAGTTATGATTTTTACGTTCCCTAGTACCTACAGGATTATTTCAGGATAAATTTTTTTCCATCTTACCATTGGATTGGTCCACTTCTTTTTCTTTGTCTCTGGAATACGACAGTGAAATTTTTTCCTGAAATGTTTTTCTAACGTCTTCATATTCCTCTATTTTATGAGATAGTTCGCCTGGAGATACAATACCAGTCTATTCGTCCAAATGGTTTTCTTTAAATTCAATTGGAGCCTTTTTCTTCAATTGATCTGTTATCATCAAATCTTTTAATTGCTCTAATGAAGTAATATTTAGTTCAGCGAGCTACCCTTCAAAATAAGTCTGAACCACGTACCATTGGAATTTTCTAAGTGTCTAACAAAAAGCTGACGAAATTTTTCAGGGCTTAGTTAAAATCTTACTTGTTCGTAATCTGCGGCAAGTTCTTCTGACTCTCTTGCGATGATATTTACAATATCAGGTGGTGGGACACTAATTATATATATATATATATATATATATATATATATATATATATATATATAAGCGAAATACCACTGACTGACTCATCACGATATCTCTAAAACTATACAACCGATTGACTTGAAATTTGGCACAGTTACTCATTTTGTGATGTAGACGCTCACTAAGAACGGATTTTATGGAATTCTTATCCAAAATGTAATTTTCATCCATCAATCTACTCATATCCATCGCGGTTATGTCATTTTTGGCGACTTTATCGCTAAAAATGACATGAACGACGCCAAACGGAATATATTTTTTTTATATGTGTACTGTGTATTTCTAAAAATTAAGTTTAATTGGCGAGATTTGCACGTGCGAAATGACACAAAAATACCGAATAATTTAATATTGAAGCGCTGATGGAGGATGAATTTATCACCAAATGTCTTCCACCGCCAAGTCGAAGCATTTCAATGACCTTGCATTGTGAATTTTAAAAAGCTGTACTATGGTAACCCCAGCTGATTTCCGCTCGCAATCTTTGCTGAGCAAACGATAATTTTTTATTGTTGTGGAACCTAGAAATAAGTTTTAAATTTATGAGAAAAGTATTTTATTATTAAGAATGATTTATAAATTACATTTGTAAATCTAAAAGCAATATTACGAAGATATTGAAGTTGGCTTTTAACAAATGAATAATAACGGTATGTTATTCATGTCATTGATAAAAAAAATAAGTAGCTGTCAAAATATTTATTTTGATGTACGCATTAACTGTTACTTAATGTAAATATGATGCAAAAGTTTTGTTTCTGTATTTTGGCAATTTTTAGTTTTTGGTTTCTAGGAAATAAACGTTTTTGTTTTTTTAAAATGGCTGGATATTTTATCGTTTTCAGAATGCAGAATTATTTTTAATGCTATGATTTTTTAAGAGCTATTCTGTCTATTTAATTGCAGTTCTAGATACGTTGCTAGAGTAAGAGTTATCCCATAGCAAAAAGGATAATGGAATACGGGTGACTTTTTGCTAAAAAATTTTATTATACTTTAATATTTTGTTAGTATTTTTTGTTGAATTTTTAAATAATTTGATTTTAAAGAATTAATTTCGGTTATATTTTTTAACTTGAAAAGTATTTCATTGTAGGTTAATAATACAAATTGATTTTTCATATTTACTTTTCAGTTATAATTTTTAATAATGGACGTTGAATATATTTGGATAGATGGAATACCTACTCCTTTCAAAGTTTTTAAAATTCTTGGCGACGGAGCATGTTTATTTTCGTCTCTGTCTTTGCTGGTGTTCGGTGACATATCGATGGCGTATAAAATGAGAAATATTATTGTTTCTCACGTGTTTAACAACTGGGATCGGTTTAAATGCTACACTCAAATGCTATCTGGCGCTCCTTATAATACTAACGATTTATATTTTACCGAAATATGTAAACCAAACACGTATGGATCTATTTGCGAAATTATGGCGGCGGCAGAGCTATTTCCCTATCAGTTCGAAGTGTATCAAGGCGTCTGCCTTATAGCTTCTGTTGGTGAAACTATTCAGAGAAAAAAAAAGATTACTTTTTACGGGAAACTATAATAGTGGTCATTTTGATGTCTATTTTGAAATAGTTGGATTAACAAATAGAAGTAAAGTTAATCTTGGTGATGATAATGTGAAACAAAATGAAAATGTCTCATCTTTAGTGTTTCAGCCTCAAGAAAATGTATCTATGCTACTTTCAAACACTCAGTCAATATCTAACATTAATTTATCAAGTTCAAGTGAATCGATTATTAATGATGTAATAGCTCTTCAATTAAATAAAGGTAAAAAAAAGAAGAAAAATATTCACAAATTCAATTAGATATAAACAAGTAAGACAAGCTGCTAAAAGTATACTCAAAGTCATTTTGAAATACATAGAGCAGCAGTACGAAAATACTTTTCTAATAACCCCCATGTGAATCAGGCAGCTGTAATTAAATACAATGAAAAAAGATCAAATGTTTAATTAGTGCCATGGACTTCTAAAGCTTTGGTTTTAAATATATATATGTAACAGATATTGACTATTCAAATGATAAAATGGCCAGTATCGGAAAACGTTGGCACTGTTCGAGGTGCCGTGCTTTAAAATGGATAGAAGAATTGCTGCAATGGTGATCAAGTCCAGCTTCCTGCAATTAGATCCTACCCTGAACCTTTGAATAGTCTTCTTAACCATAAGGATCAGCTTGCAGAACATTTTCTTTCTATAATTATTTTGAACCACAGTCAAGTGACGAGGATGACACCTGAGCTGGCACCCCCCTCTCCTAACATCCACATCATACCAACGGGAAAACCTTGGGGCCGACAGATTTAACGTGCATCAGCCCCGTCTACACGGCGAGTCTTTGGCGGCCAAGGATCGAACCCGCGACTGAACGAAAACCGCCGGCCACGAATCTGAAACCTTGACCACTAGGCTTCCTAAAGATTGGAACACCAATAATGTTGTTGCGTAATTTAAATCCTCCTAAAATATGTAACGGCACCAGACTCAAAGTGAAAACTCTGAGAAAAAACATAATAGAAGCGACTATTTTTACAGGAAAGTATGAGGGTGAAAATATATTCATTTCAAGAATACCATTAATTCCATCAGATTATCATTTTGAATTTAAGCGTTTGCGGTTTCCATTTAGAGTTTGCTTTGCGATGACTACCAATAAAGCACAAGGGCAGAGTTTAAAATTAGCTGGTGTGACTGTTTTTGTGGTGATTGTTTTTCACATGGTCAGTTTTATATGGCATGTTCAAGAGTTAGTTCACGTGAAAATCTAATCTTCCTTCAACCAGAAAAACGAACGAAGAATGTTGTCTACAGAGAAGTTTTGGAAATGTAGGCATATTATTTCATATTTTTCTTATATTTAACTATTTCTAAAATTAGAATAAGATAAAATAATAATGAATGTAATAATTAAGATAAATAAATTGATATAATAAAAAATAAAAATGTAGTTCTCACTCTCAAAAATTGACATGCATTCAAAATAAAGACAATAGAATATACACAAAAAAAATTGATTCAACAGGTTTAAAAAATAAAATATATATATATAAATGTATTTTTATTTTTATGTTGGCAATTTTTACTTGGTTTTGGCCTACTGGGGACCCGCCATGTAGAATAATGGGAACGCATCGCACTACTCAGTACCACATCGGTGATGCGGATTTCTGTTCAACGACATATTTACTGACTAAATTACATTTTCATTGATAAACTATTAACAATTAAATACTTTTCTCATATGTTTGAAAGTCGTGGATAACCATTATTACAGACAATTAATTTCTAAAAATTTTAAATTCAGATTATAATTATCATTGAAAAATTTCTCGATATTTTACGCATAGGTTCCAAAATATAATATTATCGTCTGCCCAGCGAAGCGGGCGGGTTTCAGCTAGTATATATATATATATATATATATATATATATATATATATATATATATATATATATATATAATTGAAGAACCCAGTTTTCTTTATTAATCCTATTCATTCTGGCCAGTCGGTCAAATAAAACTAAAATGGTGCTATGTCAAAATCACGTGATTGCAACATAAACAAATTGGCGTGGTTTGTGTTAACATAGGATTTCCTTATATGCTAGTTGTATACATTTTGTACACTCACTTTATTTCGAAATTTAATATCATATTTCTTACTTTATTCAATTATATTTATTAGGCAAGAGATAATCTGAGTATATTTTTTTGCATCTACTATCTTATTCTCGTTTAATTATGTTAATATATCATCCGCTAAGCTAAGCCTATTTCTACTTGCTTCTGGCGTTTGTTTGTGTACTTATGTTAAAAGCTTGAATCATTTTCTGTTTTAAAAAGATAGATTTTTGAACTGTTAACGGCCATTGAGTTATTTTCATCTTTTAAATAAGCTTAATCTTATTAAAGCTTATTTTGCATTTCTTATTTTACCTTATTAAGCTTATTTTGTATTTCTAAATAATTTTTTTTTATAAATATTGTTGTATATCATCAGATCATTGATTGTTTCTAACATGTGACAAATAAAGGTCCCAATATTTATTCTAGTATTATAATTATTCTAAGTCGTCTGAAAAATGAATGTGAATAGTTAAACTATAGCTCAGATTTTCTTAAGTATGCATTGGATTTAAATTTGGATTAAATTGTTTTCTCTTTTAATCAAGATAAATAATTATGCTTTAACAGTTAAATAATGATTGACAATTTAAACAGATATAATTTTGTACTTTGAATTATAGATTGAATTTGTTTTCCAAACAAAATTAATTTAATCATAAGTTGATTGTAATATTTTAAAAAAGAATCAACAATATTTAAAAAAGAAATATGAATATGTAAATTTCATATGCAACTTCAAATTTAATAATGATTTGATAGCATTATTTTTACAAAAACCTTTTCTTTTTCTTATATAAAGTAATATTTTTTAATCAAATAATTTTTTAATTATATGTTTTAATGCAAAATTAGGTGCAAAAATTAAAATTCTGTTTATGAGAATAACAAGACACATTCCAAAACTTATATTAATGATAAAATGGTTTTTGAGAAGTGTATAAAATGCTGTACTTCTTAAAATTGTTATCTTAATGGAAATGATACCACAGAAAGAAAGGAAAAAAAGAAAACTTAATTTTGAGAAGTAGAAAAATTTACATTCCATAAATCTTGAAAATTATTTAACAATCTGTTACGTCATGTAAATGTGATTCTTGTTTCTTCCCAACAACACCAGAACTTCAGTTTTTCTTTGTAATCCTCTTGGCACCAGCATATTTTTTAAAAATGTTATTTATATACTTCTTAAAGTTTATTAAAGTGGTGAAATTGTGTAAATAAGCATTATACAAATATCAAATCTTTTTACATTATATCTGAATTTTCTTACGAATTCTATTGTATAATACATATTTAGCCCGAGACTTTTATGAATGAATGTGATTGATAGGATTGTACATAAAAATGCTTCACATATCGAATAAAATGGCTGGATAATATGTCTATGGTGAAAATTTAAAAGTGTTTTTACAATTTAATAATTATAATTTAATGAACTATATATATAAATATAATGTTTGTGTCAGGTATCGAATACAAAAGAAATTATTTTATTTATTCTGTATGAATGAATGTTAGAGTTCAAGCATAGAATAAAATCTGAATATACTGCACCAAATATTTGTTTGAATTTTTGCAACATTTTTTAGACCACATTATGAAAAAATGCAAGATATGAAATGTCCATGTTAAGAGCTTAGTTATTTTCTAAAAATTCAATTTTGATTAAACACAAACAAGTTGTGCTTTCTCCCTACAAGTCATGAGTTTGAAACAGATGACTTAAAAATATGAGACAATGAAGATGAAACACCAGGCAGTCAATTATAATATGATAAACGATGAACAGATTTGGGATATGACAGTAAGAATGCTAGACTGGACTGTGAAAATTTGGCACTAAAATGTTCTTTAAGAAAAATATATTCTGAAATATCTTACTCCTTTAGAAAAACATCTAAAATTTACTTCAATGCTTTCAAGAATAATCAAGAATAATAGAAATTTTGTCAACATTTTATTCCGTGTGTACAATTTCTTACTTTATTATTTCTACACAATGTTATTGGAAAGAAAAACTGATGTACGACAATTCTTCAAAAATGGTGAAACTCAATATCTTAAATATAAAAAAAAAATGTCTTAAAACAACAAAGTATAAAAATGGATAATAATTTTTCCGTCAATTAAAGACAATTTAAGTTACATTAACTTACACTTATGAAGTAAAAAATGGAATTCTTATTGAGCATCATTGCTGTATAGTCCTCTATAAAAAGTGTAAGAAAAGGGGCCAAAAATCTTAAAATTTCACTACCCTGCTTTTTAATTACTATTATGATATGCGATAAAACAATCTTAATATCATATACAAATATTTACGTAAATAAAAATAATTTTCAACACTGATCTATAATAATTCTTAAAGTTACTGGGTCTTATAACTTTTCAGGAATGAAAGTCAAGAAGTAAGTCACTAAGGATATTACAGTGTGATATTACGATAGTCTGTAACATAATTACTCACATGAAAATCATTTTCAAAACTGATCAAAAACAATTCTTAAGATGTAATTGAATCCTTCTGAAGATTTTACAATGTAATGTTTCAAATACGCAATATGTCTGAAATAATTAATCATTAAAATTTAAAACTTTTCAATGTATAAACCAACAAATAATACCAGACAATATAAACCACTGTTAAAAATAAGTACTAACATATATACAATAAAAATCTAAAGATTCCTCTAAAATCTTGTTGAACTCAATTTTGAAAAACAGCAGTAAAGAAACTTTTTTTTTTAAAATGTTGGAAAGTCATTGATAAATGAGGATGTTTTTATAATTATGAAAAATGTCCGTGAATAAACCAAATAATTTTAAAGCTATTATTTTAGCTTGTTGATAGAAGAATGTGATTCAATACCTTTATACTACAGCAATCCTAAACTAAGATTTAAACATTTCTTCTGAAATAAGACATAAAAAAGTTGTTTGATAATTTCTCATTGAATTAAAAAATAGTATACACAGCAAAATATAAGTTACATTATTTGTTTTTTGCAGTTGCAAAATTATTAAGAGCAGCACTGACAGGTATTACAAGCTATAACGGTCGAACTTGGGTAATTGTTCTGATCAATTAACCCTTTGACAAAGCAGAAATAATCTAATATATATATATTCTGTAAAATTATTCTCTATTTAAAGACTCTACTGGTCATGATTGGTTTATTGGTGGATTTTTATTAAATATTATATATTGAATACTCAATATTTTTATACTCAAATTAGTTAAGTACTAATGACTTCAAAATTTGTCTGGCAAAAGTGCATGCTGGCGGACATCATCACTTAAAAAATTACTTAACCTATTGCAATCAGATTCATGATCACTTGTCAAAGATATGATCTTTTGAATCTTTGCCTTTACAACTATGAAATTTGAATTGAACTTCGATGAAAAGCACGGATTCAGGTATGTAGTTTTTAAGGTTTTTAACTGGAAACATTTAATTATAATGTTTTATTGTTTCGAAAAAAATCTTAAATTTTTAATTGAATAATTTTAATTGAATAATTTTAATTGAATAATTTTTAACTGAATAATTTTTAATTGGATATTTTTAATTGGATAATTTTAATCGGATAACTTTAAAAAGATAATTTTAAAAGGATAAGTTTTAATTGAATTTTTTTTTCTTTTTTTGTTTTTGAAAAAATAATTAGTAATCGAAATATCTCGCCATTCAATTTTTCTTCTTTGTTTATTGGTTCTTTTCTTTAAATTACAACTTGAATTTTTGGAGTAATCCAATTTTACCCAACAAGATGCTTTGGGGGAGGGTTGGTACCATAGAACTAGTTTAACCCCACAATTCAGTCCCCAGTCTGAATAAGCATGTTTTGTTTTGTTGGGTATTCGAATTATTCGATTTATTCTTTGATTAATTTCAAATTTTATTCATCTCTTAGTTTCAAATTTGATTCAGTTTCAACTTTTTTACTTAGTTTATAAATGTTTTTTTTTTGTTGATTTTGGTTTTTAATTGTTCTCTTCTTTTGTGTTTTTTAATGATAAATTATTTGCTTTATCTTATATATATATATATATATATATATATGAAACGTATTTACTTAAACGTTTGTTCAATATTTATGAAACATTCAATACATGGCCGAAATAAAGTTATTTTATTGTAGCAGACTTTAGTCGGGCTTTGTCCACCAAAAGCCGAAGCGAAACTATCATAAAACTCTCAGGTGAGCATCAGACACAGGTGTCTGAGCAAGAGAGAGGAAGAGCATGAGAGAGCGCTTTTGACGTTGAGTTTCCATGGGAGCCTAGGAGCGGAGCGCTCTTCAAACCCGAATCTTGTGTCTATTTAATTGCTTTAGAATCTAAAGCAATTACATCTTGTGCTGCAGTTGGAGCCCCTAATATAATGGGCAAGAAAAATGGCTGCTTAAAATTGATGAAAGATGCGAATCCAGAAATGATTATTGTACATTGTGTTATTCATAAGGAAAATTTGGTAGCTAAAAATATCTCGCCTGTTCTAAATTAAGTACTACATGCAGTAATAAAGTGTGTTAATACTATTAAAGCTAGTGCCAAATGTGAGCGTCTTTTCAAGTTATTTTGTGAAGAACAAAATGAAGACCATGTGAGACTTTTACTTCATACTGAAGTAAGATGGCTATCCAAAGGAAACTGCTTGAAAAGATTTATGCAACTGTTTGATGCTATTAGTGTTTTTTTAAGCGTAAAACTTGAAATGAAGTATCTGTTAACAATCGATGGTAAAGCATTTGTAAGTTATTTAGCCGATATCTTTGAAAAACTAACTATATCAAATAAGCAACTTCAAGGACCAAATAAAACACTCGTCGATGCAAAAGCAAAGATATTTGGTTTCATTACCAATATAGATTTGTATCAGATACATATTAACAGCAGAAACTTTGACCAGTTTCTCTGGCTCCAAAAATGTGAAATAACTGATGCCGCTGTACTTGTTATTGTCAATCATTTGAATACTAACTACATCCGCTGATTTAAAAGAAAGATTTTCTGATTTAAAACAAATTGATTTCCCAACATGGATGATGCAGCCAATATTAGTGGAATTGTCTGATATATTAAATATGCAGTATCAAGAAGAAATCGCAGAATTGCAAAATGATGAATCAGTAAAAACTTTATATAATATAAAAGGAGCGATGGCATGGCTTTGTGAAGAAACTGGAATTAAATACCCAAATGCAACCCAATGTGCAAGAAAACTTTTCCATCTTCATATTTAGCTGAATGGGGATTTAGTGCAGTAAATGATTTACTGATCAAAAAGAGAAATCGACTTGATATAACACAACGTGGAGACTTGAGATTAAAGCTAAGTAAATTAGAACCTAATATAAAATCTCTGTGCATCAAGCATCAAGCGCAAGGGATCGCACTAAAATAATATAGAAAAATCAATATTAAAATTATTTTGAATTTCAGTTTTATTATATGTTTTGAAATTTTACTTACGATGTTTTTATAGCAATTTCGTAGTGATTTCTTCCTAAAACCTATCATATTTATTTCTTAAGGGAACAAAATAATTTTTAAATGTTAAAAATTATGTATGGGGGGGGCATAAAAATGTCAGAAGTGTTAAGGTGGGGCATTGCCTAAAAAATGTTGGGAAACACTGCTTTAGATGATAAGGAGTTCACATTCTTCTATGTAGCATCGGGAGATAAGAGTTCAAAAAAAGGAGATGGAAATTGCAGGTAGTTAAATTTAAGTTGTCTTTGCTATTGGTTGAGAGATGAGTATCTACGCAACTGCGATTGGATGCCCAAATGGGATGTAAGTTAAGTAAAAGTGGTGTGTGTATGATAATTTGTCTATCTAAAAAAAGAGAGAACAAAATTTTAAAATTTCAGGGAGTGAGAGTTAAAAAAAAAAGATTTTTATATGAGTGTAACTTTGTAAAATTAAAAGAGTGGTGTTACTTTTACTCTGCATTAATTTCCATTAGAGCTTCGATTATGGCGAATTTTTTGTTTGCTTGACCTTTTGCTGCTCGAATTATATGTAAGTTCGTGAGAAGACCAGGTATAATTGTAAATATTTCAGCAAGGGCTTTGAATTGGTCTATTGCTTCGAAAATACTATTAAAAGGATTTTGTTTATGACTATGTGCGTTGAAGTGTGGGATGTTTATGGAGGTATAAGGTGTTTCGTTCGTGTTCAGCGCCATCTGTGGGGTAGAAGAAACATCATTTGCATATGTAAAGTTTTCTTGTAATTTATTGTTAATTGCTTTTTTTTTTATTATTGATCCTTTTGGTGGTTTCGGGAATAATTTACAGCCTCCGTATGAGGCGGAGTGTCCTATTTCATTACAGTTAATGCATTTAATTTCGGTAATTTGCCTGCGATATTAGAATCGCGGGTAGCGTAGCGTGAGCATCGGCACATTTTATACATCTAGGTGTCATAAGGCAGTTATCAGAGCTATGATGAAATAGATTGCAGTTGAAACATTGTGTGATTTTAAAATTTATCTACACATTTTAGAAAGGTCTATGTGTTTCCCACGTGCTTACACGTGAAAGTTTTCTTCTCAATTTGGATTACCTATCTTTTGGATTTCTTATTATGGATATGTCAGGCTTAGAGGAGGTAAGTGTGTTTTCATGTATTGACCTTTGTGAGTTAGACGTCGAGGAGGCTTAACTGGAGGTGATTCATTTAATGATGCTAAATCACGCAAAAAATTCTGTGATTTATTACAGAAATTAATTTACTATTACTCTAAGCTAAATTCCGACCAACCTGATTTAAAATTAATTCGCGAAATTCAGCACATTATACGCCGTCCACGCAAATCAAACAAACTCTTATCTGAAGAGTTATAATACTACTTGCAGGCGATTTTAGAAAATATCAGGCAACAGCCTATAGTCACCCTCCTCAGGATAGAATAACGACGGCTTTAACATCATCTCGAAAAAAAAAAGAAAGTACCACCAATATTTATAGATGAAAGTGTAAACACGCCAAACCTACTAAAAGAACTTAGTGAAAAAACAGGCTCCATGGTTTTAGGCAGATTCATTAATGGCAAACTTAAAGTTTTCCCTGCTACGCCCAACGAACACAGGATTATACAAAATTATATTTCCGTAAAAAAGCTAAAATCACATACCTACGATATGCAAAATCAGAAAATGCTTAAAGTAGTCGTTCGTGGTCTTCCCTCCGACTACGACATCAAAGAGCTCATAAATGAAATACAAACGCATGGTTTCAACCCTGATCATATCTCTGTTCTGCGCAATAGGCGCAATAATACAAACATGCTCCTCTTCCTCGTGGTTCTCAGGAAAAGCCTTGAAACCCAGGAAATATTCAATATCACTAACATTGGCTATATCCGAGTGAAAATAGAAGCACCCAAGAAAAATTGTATGCCTGCGCAGTGTTACAGATGCCAGGATTTCTATCACCATAGCAGATTCTGTAACAACACTCCCAAATGCCTAAAATGTGCAGGAAACCACATCACCAGAGACTGCAGGAAAACTTTGCAAACTCCAGCCAAGTGCGATCTCTGCGGAAGTCCACACTCCGCCAACTACTCTGGATGCCCAAAAAATTTTATTAATGCTAAACCTGCCAAAGCACCAACCGTAAATATCTGGGAAGAAGGAAAAAAACTCTAGCAAGCTAAATTGGCTCCCCAAACTCAAATTCCCACTCAGCAGATTACTGCCCACAAAATAGTACCACTAATCCTCCACTTGTTGACACCATGTCACAGCTTCTAAGTCAAATGGGCACCATGCTCCAAATTATTCAGAGTCAACTGATCACTCTAAAATAATGCCTAATACAACCAATTTTAAAGGTCCTTCACTGAAAATATTTAGTTGGAACGCAAATGGATTAAGAAAACAAATCAAGGAACTTAAGCATTCAATCGTCAATCATGATCCGGATTTAATCGGCATACACATACGGCATACGGAAACGCATCTCTGCCTTCCGACACTGTCAAAATACCAAATTACTCTTGCTATAGAAATGACCTCCTTACCCATAGGGGAGGAGGTACTGCTATCTTCATTAAAAATATCATTAAGCATTTTCCTATCATTTTCAATAGGCAAACTTTCGAAAATACTTCTGTAAATATTTACCTACAAGATAACTCTCTCATCACTGCCTCTAGCATCTATAGACCACCACACGGTACCATCAATATTGTTGACCTGGATGCCATTCTCGTCCAAAACCACAAAGTAATTCTTTTCGGAGATTTTAATGCGAAATATCCCTGCTGGAACCCTGGCAGGGCGAATAGAAATGGTACAATCATCTGCAACTTGGTGGCTGCCTCCGCACTCGATGTTATTGCTCCAGATCATCCTACTCACTTCCCTCACAGAGGTGTTCAAAACTCCATCCTTGATTTCGCAATAGCCAAAAACCTCGCTCATTCTGATATATCTTCTATCAACGAACTTAGTAGTGACCATAATCCCATAATAATTGATCGCTTAGCAGTATTCTTCCCCCCGATTTAAAAACGCACAAAATTACCAACTGGGTGAAATTAAAAGAAATTATCCACCAAACGATGCCAGGAAATCCTAAAATCGATCCTGAAATCATAGACGAAGCAATAGAAAATTTCAACTCCATCATCTCTCAAGGAATAAATTGCTCTTCTGTCACTAAAGTGATAAATACCCCCCCCCCCCACACACACACCTTAGGTTTCCTCAAAACATAAGAAATCTCATTAAAATAAAAAATAGGTTTAGAAAGATTTGGAACCAGACAAGATACCCCTTCCCTACAAAAGAGAAGTAAACACTCTCATCAGACAGATTCAAACCTTAATTGAAGAGCACAAAAATAGAAACTGGAAGATCCTATTGGAAACTCTCAACCCTGAAGATAACTCACTTTACAACATAAATAAAATCATAACTAGAAAAACGTACAATATCCCTCCTCTCAGTGACCCGAGCGGAATGGCCCATTCTGACTTCGAAAAAGCAGAAGCCTTCAAAGAAACTCTGGAAGATACCTTTCAAGAAAATGCAGAACCATACTCAGACGAGAAAATTGAGGAAGCCGAAAGAAGTCTCTAATTTCCTTGCAAATAACCAATCCATATCCACCCCTCCTTTGGCAACCCCAGTTGAAATCAAGCAAATCATCAGAAAACTTGTAAATAAAAAAGCACCCGGTCCGGATTCTATTCCCAACATTGTTCTCATATACCTGCCTGACAAAACAATTACGAACCTCACTAAAATTATCAACAAATGCATTATGTTCAACTACTTCCCATCAAAATGGAAAGAAGCCAATATTGTCATGATACCTAAACCAAAGCAAGACCACAAATTCAACAACAATTATAGACCTATTAGCCTATTATGTGCAACTGATAAGATATTCTAGAAGATTATTTTAAAAAGAATAAAAAACCATTGCAATGAAATTAACTGCATCCCCCCCGGAACAGTGTGGTTTCCGCTAGGGTCACTCTACCATCCATCAATTAATCAGAGTCACCAATATCATTAACGAAGGTTTAACCCATACATTTTATTCTATAGGCATCTCCCTGGATGTAAAGAGAGCTTACGACAGGATGTGGCACGACGGTCTGTTGTACAAAAAATCAATCTAAACTTCCCAACTTACCTCAACAAAATTATTCATAGATTCCTGCAAAATAGATCTTTCAGAAAAAAAATTGAGATAGTTTTTCTAATAATGGTACTATGGCTGCGGGCTGTCTGCAGGGATCAATTTTAAGTCCCTTATTGTAAAATATTTTTACTTCAGACTTTCCACTTCACAGTCAGTGTATGCCTCTTTGCCGTTGATTCTGCCGTACTTGCACAAGGAGCAAACCTCAAATATACTATTATTCTCCAAAAGTACCTCGACACTCTCGAACTTTGATTAACTGACTGGAGGATTGCAATAAATGTCAATAAACTCAAGCCATTATCTTCAGAAGATACGGAAAAATTGACCCTACCATGAATTTAAACCTTTTCGAAGAATAGATCAACTGGGTTTCTGTTGTACTCTACCTGAGACTCCAAATAGACACCAAACTAACCTATAAACACCATAACAGATATCTTACCGAAACATTTTGGAACAAAATTCACCTATGCATCTCACTCATTGGCAGAAACTCACCTATCTCCCTAAAAAACAAAGTGTTGCTGTACAAACAAGTTCTTCGCCCAATCATCACTTATGCCACCCCCATTTGGGGGCTGGACGCAACCACCCATATGAAAAAAGTGCAAGTAATGCAAAATAAGATCCTAAGAATTATGACAAATTCCCTCTGGTACATCAGAAACTCAGTTATTCATAACGACTTAAATATTGATTCCATTGAAGACTATATCACCAAGCTGTCGCGAAATGTTTTCACCTCCATCTTAAATCACAATAATGAAATTATTAGAGCTCAAACTATTTTTACCAATCCTCATTCAAAATTCAATTTCGCCTACAAGACAACCAAATGGTCTCTTCCCTTAAAACCTCCATAGTGATTCTCATTATTTGTCTAATAATACTTCACTTCTCGTCAGGATTATAGAATCTCCATTTGTATTTCGAATTGGTTACATCTAACTCATATTGTGTTGATACTGAATGGTATCATGGGTACTCCTCTCATCTATTTTTCTTCATTCATTAATTCCAACTACTTAATCTCGCCGAGGGGCGCCATCTGCTGAACTTTTCATTCACCACTTTTTCCTACATTCTTTTAAAACTTCTAATCTTTTTACTGTCAGCCTTACACATACACTTCCTTTAATTATACTTTTTGTTAACTTAGTTAATAATCATTAGATTACAGTTCACAGTTGTCCTAAGATAAAACACATCAGGTTGTATAACAACAACAATTTATTTACACTCCTTACTACCGCTCGTTTACAACAGCTCCTCTCGGAGATTCGGTCAGGTCCCGTCTGAGGGGATCGTGTGACATCAAACTCTCTTCCCTTTACAAATGAACGCCCTCTAGAGGCGGACTTTAAGTAGGGAAGTTAACATTCTGAGCAAAAGCGATGACTCGTTGACGCTCGTCAACTATCTTATGTATGTATGTATTATGTGACTTTGTTACTGTAGTAGTTATCTACAGTAATGGTCATATAGCAGATACGGTTTAATTCATTGATTTTTTGACTAATTTCATTTCTGGGTAAAAAAATTAAAAATATTGGAAGGGGAATTTTCGTTCGACGCTTAATCAATTCATTTATTCTTATTGGGTTAAAGCCTAATTCGATCAGTTCATCGTTAATATCCTGTATTTCTGTATCTTTAGGTAAGCCTTTAAAAATAATTTTAAGAGGGCGCGAAATTTTAGGTAGTATTACATAATATTCGTAGGGCTTAGTAGTTAGAAGATTAATACGTGTTCGGTATTCATCAGAAGTGTCCATGTATGACTTTATGTACTAGCCAGAAAGTCGAGTTCTTAAATTTGGTATTACAGTGATAAGTTCCTTGAGATGCTGTCTATAATTTTTGCTTATTTTAAGCATTATTGGGGGAGGTAAATTTTTACCTTCTAAATAAACATTATAATAAATCATTTTCTAAATAAAGCAAAAATTATAAAAATTAAATCATATTCATTTATATATCACACATTATTAATTTTCTTTGTTGTTCATTTTGTAATAACAATAAGATTTCAATTTATATTTTCAAAGAATTCTGAAAATGTTTCTCTAAAAAAATTCTGAAATATTAAAAATAAGCTCACTTTTTTTTACCACACACATTAAATAAAATGTTATTTTTCACATGAAACAGAAATCCCAAAAAGCAATTCAGAGTTAACTTCAAAATTATTTTTCACCTGTATCATATAATATCATATATTTTTCTAGTTAAAAACTTTTACCACACACTTTCAAAACAGAATAATTTCAAAGCTTTGATAATACTCACAACACGTGATGCAATATTTTTCAAAAACCTTCCAACTAATTAATTAAATTTCAAAATATGTCAACTTTTTATATTCATAAATATTAAGAATATTTTTCTTTTACCACGAGCATTGAATATCAGAATTTTAGATGAATAATTTTAAAATTCGTATCTAATTTAGAAAAGTCCATTTTAAGATTCCAAGTATTCCATAAGTATTCCAAGATGAATAAACATAAATCTTTCTTTATTATTGGTCATTTCACGAGGAGAAACTGTAGTTCGAACAGCAGAATTTTTTTTTTTCAGCTTATCAACATTCAATTAGTAGAAAACTTCAACTTTCCCTTGGAAACACACTTTCCTGAAGAGATGATTGAAAATATCCATTCCGATTTTTTTCCATCGATGCTTTTTTAGCTATTACTTAATTTGCAGGCCACTATATGAAATTCATTCGGTTTTCGCCTGGGGAATGTTCACTTTAATATCACGAATAATATTTAGAATGTAAGTTCTCTCTCTCTCATATTTTAACAATGTATTAATTTAAGGTTTCCATCAGCCAAGATCTCTTATCCTGTCGACTATACTGTAACATAACTTTCTTTTACATGACACTATTGAATTAAAGTTATAAAAATAACACAGTCGAGGCTAATTTCTCAAAACTATTTTTATTTTAGCGGAGAGAGAAACCATTTCTACACGGCGGGAATTACATAACTCCGCCGTGGGATGCAGATTATGACATCATAAGTAAACAAGAGAGGAGTTTAGTTTTTTTTATTAACTTCGCACTAGAAGCAACACGAGGGCTATTGGCGACGGACCTCATAATTTTGAACCACGGTTTTGAAGTGACGAGGACGACACATGAGCTGGCACCTCCCTCTCCCAACATCCACACCACGCCAACGGAGGACTTTGGTCCCCGAACAGATTTAACGTGCATCAGCCCAGGCTACACTGCGGGTCTTTGGCGGCCAAGAATCAAACCCGCGATTGAATGAAAACCACAGGGCGGCTAATCCACGACCTTAACCACTAGGCTATCGCGGCCATAACAAGAGAGGAGTAAGAAAAGCAGTCAGAAGAGAGCATTTTGACGTTGATGTCGCTAATCGACGGGTGCCTAGAGCGTGGAGCGCTCTTCTAGCCCGAATCTTGTGAATAAAAAGTTTCTTATCCAAAATGAAAAGTGAAGCAATCGGGGAATGAGAGAGAAACCCCATTCTGGTTTAACGATTCTCTCTTCTGTTTATCCCTAGACTGAATTCTTTTAAGCGATTTTAATAAAAGCATAGTTATTGCCAGTTATGTATGTTTAGTCTTTTTGTGTGTGACGTTTACTTTCGTGTGACGTTTTTTTGTGTGTGACGTTACCGAATACTTTCCCAGCTGAAACCACGTGACTCCCACCAGAGGACGCTGTTGATTGGATTGAGCAGCGTCAAAACAGAACGAACTTGAACTAAGAACGAGAGAGAACGCTTTTTGCTCTACTATGTAACTTGTGTTGTGTCTTATGGTGATGTGCAACTGTTGTAATTAATGTGAATATATATTTTTATTTACAAAGAAGTGTAGAGTTTTCATTTACATAAGATGATGAGTTCGTTTTGTTTGCAACTAAAGTTTAAAGCACCAGCTCCCCGGAACGGCAGAAAAGGTATGTAAAATTTTGATATTCTTAATGAATAATTATTGACATATCTAATATGAAAAAACGAGAAACAAACCTTAATTATTATTTTTTTTTGTTTCTTGACATGGCATCCCTGACGGGATTAGAGCTTGTGTTTTAAAATTTGAATATGCAAATATAAGAGATTGAAGTGATATATTTGAATATATTTTGATTATCATATTTGATAAATTTGATAGTTGCAATAAAATGGCCACCGAAAACTATGAACTCATTCAGTTATGCAAAAAGAAACGCAGAACATTAAGAACGTCAGTTACTAAACTTATTTCTAAAATTGAATTAGAAATTCAAAAAACCGAAGTAACTGCTGAAGAGAGCGAAATTGAACTTTATATAGAACAATTAAAAAATAAAATCGATTCTCTCAAATTAGTTGATTCTAATATAGAAAAGTTATTGAAACCAGAGGATCTGGATAAAGAATTAGAATCATCTGAAGAATATCGTGAAAAAATTGTAACGTGGAGATTCAGAGCAAATAAATATTTGCAAAGTTTGAATTAAAATAAAGGTATTCACGACTCTCCCATTCCTCCCAATCATTCAGAACAAGTAATGGATGTTAAACATCAAATAATCAACGTGAAACTACCGAAAATAATGATCCCAAAATTTTCTGGTAATATAAGTGAATGGCTTACATTTTGGAACTCTTACGAAACGTCGATACATAATAATACATATTTAGACGACGTCAGTAAATTTAATTATTTAAAAGCTCATTAAATGGAACAGCTTTGGAAACTATTGGCGGTTTCCCTATTTCTCACGAAAATTATGTAAAAGCTATTCATTTGTTAGATCAGAGATTCGGCAGAAAAGAAACTTTAATAAACACCCACATGAGTCAGTTATTATAAATTTCCCCACTTAAGCGTTCAAATGACGTAAAAAGTTTTCGACAGCTATTTGAGAAAAATTCAGATTCATATTAGAAGCATAGAATCATTAGGCATCGCATCAGATACTTTTAGTACTTAATTATCCCCTGTAATTCTAAAAGCATAGCCAAATGATTTAGTATTTGAGTTTCATAAAGAATTCGGAGAAGAATATTCCGTAAACGATTTAACTGAATTTTTAAGCAAGCAGCTAAACGCGAAAGAAAAGACGGAGTTATAGTTAAAAAAAGAGATTCAAAATACGCACTTTCATATCCCACTAAGTGTTAATACTGTGAGTTGGTAAAAAGCTAAGTCCAAGGAAATGGGGCAAAAGGAACCTACAGCTGCCACTCAGTTGTTTGTGTATAATTCCGCCGGGAAATATAAGTGTCTGTTCTGTGGAGACTCATCTCACAAGAGTATAAGATGTGAATTAGTGAAGAGTTTACCGCTTAAACAGCGCAAATCGATGTTAATTAAGAAAGGTTTTTGTTTTCGCTGTGTCAAACCGGGACACATAATTTTTTGTAAAACAAAAGTAAAATGTACGATTTGTGGGAAAAGACATGCTGATATTATGTGTTACGAAGAAAATAAACATTTTAAAAATGAGAATCCCGAATTAAAGGAAGTTATTGAAAACACTACGCTTTCGAATAATAGTTGTTCTAGGGAAGTTTATCTTCAGACTTTAATAGTTTATATTAAAGAAAATAATTTTTTTTCTTCAGATTTCTTAAATTTTAATGTTAAAGTTATCGATAGAGAAGTAAGGGGGAATGTTGACTCAAACAATGTATATCTGTGATAGTAAAAATGGGGGTATAGGTAAAAATTGGCTTACAAGAAGGGTCAAATGTAGAGAAGGATATTTTGGGAACGCGTTATTTATGTTTACCATAGACAGTAAACCCCACGAAAACGGGGGATCACTAAATTACCTCGGGGGTCATGATGCCCGTAAAGACGGAGTTTGTTTCCACTAAACAATAATTCTGACCCATATTGCGTCACGTTCTTCATTGCTTCTGGCTATTTATAATCAAATAGTTTTTCTGAAAACTGTTAAATTCATTTATTTGTTCTTTGTAATAGAATGTAGTATTTTGGAGATAATTATTCTTATACATTTGTTTATTTTGTACTGTAGAATAACGTTTCTGTTTCGAGTTATGACGTTTGATTGATTTTTTTTACCCTTAAACAATGTTTTCAATAAAATACTTCGAACCTTAACATCCTCTGAGATAATGCAAATCCATCTTTTCAAAACATTCCTACTTAAACCTCAAAACTGAACTCCCACGATATATTCTTTTAGAGTCTGCATAGTTCGTTTTGTAATTCTTTTGTTTTTTTTTTGTCAGATTCAGATCGTATAAGGTTCATTCCGCTCTTCATTTTTCGTCTGCATTGCATCTACTTTTTCCGCTACCACGGAATTAATTAGAAGCTTTTCTTTTTAAATTTTTTTTCTTCAAAGTATTTTTATTTCCTAACAATTTGCTTTCATGTTTTTGCAACCTATCTCTCGAACGATAGTTTAAAGATTACGATTCTTCCTGAGGCATCCAAGCTATTTTAGGAAGACTTAATTTATTTCGAGTGTGCAAATAAATTAGTTAATTTTTGTGAATTCTGGAAAATAGTGCAAAAAAGCATCATCTACAGATTTTAAAAACTTTTAGATAGTTCCATTGGCACTCTATTGATCCAATCGAACAATATTCACAAAATATATGGAATGAACAAATGGTCCTATTTTTTTAAAAAAAAAAGAGGAAAAACGTAGAACACAAAATTTTTATTGCACAACAGGTCGAGGTGTAGCTATTAAATAGTGGGACTGATGCTGTTACAGAAGAAGTACGCATGCGCCGAACGCCAGCAACCGACAGCTGCGTAAAGTCTTCTCTTTCGAATGCAGAGCCTCTCACTTCTGTAAGCAAATCCATATAGCCGTAACCTTCAATCGCATTATAGTTTCTTTTGTTCTTGTTTCGGCGGAAAATGATTAGTGTAACAATAGAGCAACGAATTATTGTGAAATTTCACAAGAAACTTGGAAAAACCGCTACTGAAGCTTATAATTTATTAAAAGAAATGTATGGTAGTGAAAGTTTATCGCGTGCATGTGTTTTTAATTGGTTTAAGCATATTCAAGATGGCCGAGAAGACGCTGAAGATTATTCGCGCACGAATCGCACTTCCACATCAAAAATGGATGAGAATATCGAAAAAATCAGCAATCTTGCTCAATCTGACCGTCGGTAAAGTATTCATGCGATTACTGAGGCTATAAAAACTGTCAAAGAATCCGTACAGTAAATTTTACGTAGCAATTTTAACACGCACAAAATGTTTGCCAAAATGGTGCCAAAAATTCTCACGTTTGAACAAGAAGCTCGCAAAAATGTTTGACCTGACACTTTGAATGTCTTTGAAAATAACCTAAACTTATAGAAAAGAATAATAAAGTATGATGAATCGTGTTTTTTTTTTTCCTTTCCTTACTTATGATCTTAAAACGAAGCGTCATTCCATGCACTGGAAAAGTTCATCTTCAACGAGAACCAAAAAAGTTTGGAAGAGCAAATCAAAATTCAAAGCATTGATGACTGGTTGAATTTTGATTTTCTCTTTCGATATTCATTGATTTCTCTTTCTCTGGGTCCCTGAAGGCCAAACTGTTGGTTACGTTCCCTTCACGTTCTTGCTGAACTTCGTGAAAGAATAAGGGGGGGGGAGGGGAAACAAGCCCAATTTGTGGAACGAGAAATCATTCCGAATTGTCTGTCAAGAGGTTTCTAGCCAAGTACAACATCCCAGTGTTATATCATCCACGATATTCGCCGGATCTTGCGCAATGCGATTTCTTTCTATTTGCTAAGGTGAAACCTGCATTAACAGGAACAAGATTTGTGCCGCTGAAGCTGAGAAAGAGAAAGCGACACGCGTCCTGATGGAGTTGACAGAAGACTTTCAGCACTATTTCGAACAATGGAAAGTTCGCATGAAGCGTTGTAAGGATAGAAGAAGGGTGTATTTGTATATTGAAGATGGTAGTAAGTAAATACAAATATGAAATCAAAATGTTTTACAGCTCGCCATCTCAACAAGAGACTGTCGATGACACCGATGGAAATGTTCCAAACGACAATTCATTTAATAGTTATAATCGATTATTTGGTATTTGTTTCCCCCTCTTCTGCTTTCGCTACGATTTCCGCTCCGTTACGAATACTCAGAGACATATAACGTCACATAACGTTCCAGGCTGTGCTGACAGTTTTTTATTCTCCAAAGAAGTTTACGGAATTTTTTTATTAATTCATTTGTTTGTTTGAATTGAAAATTTATTCTAACTTAATACATACTTAACTTAATATTAACTTTTTAAATACTTTAAAAAGTATTTGCTGAGTTTTTACTTTAAATTTTCACCTGTGTAGACTGGGTACTCCATCTAGAATTACAATAAATAATCATACATATATTCAAATTGCTTCATCTGAAGATGATAATTTAACAGATATATTGACGATATAATCAGCGCTTTGAAAAAGGTAGACTATTTTTATTAAATAAATAAAAATGTTACAGGAATCATGTTTTCTTTCTTCTAGATAATATACGCACGTTTCTAATTATATTATTCAGTATTATACTACATTAAACACTTAGAGTCTTTTTACATTAAAATAATTTATTAATATCCAAACCTCGTGATAAAAATGTAACAATATCCGATCACCCATCCCAACGCAAAAACAACAAAACATATTATTTTTACTTTTCTCACAAGTCAGCGCAAGCGTAGGGATTGATTTAAATCACCCAATCTTGCTTTGAATGGATCGATATGAAATATGTGTAAATAATATTCAAATGTAAACTTGTATCAAATTGAAAAGCAAAGTAAAACTGCTATGGCTTTCTTCCAAAAGTCACAATGAACAATGACAGAAGAAAAAGCGCCTAATAACTGACCTAGAATGTAATTCTTTTCTGTCCCGACTGTTCCGCGTCATATGTTTGTGTAAAAAGTATACACTATACAAACTTTCTACGGATGCTCTAAATGAACTACTGGTGCGTCAGTTAGACTCGCCATCTCAACAAGAGACTATTGATGACACCAGTGGAAACGTTCCAATTTACAATTCATACAACATGGGATATATATCATTTGCAGTAATAACTTCTAAATATTATTGAGGATGTCCCTCATCAGAAACTGAGGTACCTTTGAGAAGGCAAAATGTGCTGATTTTAAGCTGTACTTAAGGGATCCTAACTTTTTTAAATTTTGAAGGGAAATTCTTACATTAGGATATCTATATGTATATAAAGAAAACACATTAACAAACATACGTAATTATGTTAGAACAGTTAATAATCAACAGCTCTGTTTATAATAATAAGTTATGTAATTGCAAATTTAATGTACATTCAATTTAGGTATATCTTGCATAAAATCTGATGTATTTACAACTTTAAAAATTTGCAGAATAATAAAACACATATCATTCTATTCAATTAATTTAATAAAAATTTCAAAAGTTAAATGTAATAAAATTTAAAAATACTTAAATTTTATATTTAAAATTTCCCAAAATTTTTATACAAATACCTAATCATTATACCTAAGATTTGAGAATATTTATTAAAAAAAAAAATTAAGTTCCCTGAGTAGAAAATAGACTCATTTCATAATATGTAAATTATCAGTTTTATGGATTTAGTAGATTTTGAGAAAAGTGTACCAGAATCCTGTAAAAAAAAACATTTTGAGAAACACTCATATGAAGATATTTTTCACTATAATTTACAATCTAATATTTTTAATGCAATCTGGCAATATATTATAATTAATTGGACACTTCTAAATCTTTTTTGGAATTTCAAATTCTAGTTTATATATAAATAAGTTGAATTACTATCTATTTCACAAATATGTCAGCGACAATTCACAGCATCTTCCATACGAAATGCATTTTTTTACACTTGTATCTATTAATATGTTTACTTATATTTCTTTAAACATTTATGTCTTATAATGCATGCAATATATAAAATATATTTGAAGGAAAGTGTATCTGATTCTTATCGTACCTCATAAAAACTCCTTTCGTTAAAAACGAATTTAGTGCCTGCGATTTACAAAATAGACATTTAAAATAATCCAGCACTATAATCTAACATATTACTCTAAATTGTTTTGCTTTCACTTTCGAATTTTATTTTTGGTTCTATAGAAGCTTTTTGAATTATTATTTCTGCTTCGCAAACTTATTTGCTGTCAATATTTCGCAATGCCTCTCTCATATAATATTCAGGTTTTACTCCCATTTCTGCTAATATCTTTAACCTACTTTGAGCACCCTCATTGAAGGATATCATCGCATCCAATATACGTATTTTCATTGTTTTTATACTCATAAAAGTTGTCTTAGATAAACGTTCCTAATGGGGTTGAAACTTTCATTAGGGTTTTGAATTTTAATGTGAATACACCTCTCTAACAACTTTTTATCACCTAAAGAATAAAATATAGGCTTTATGGAGAGAAGCAGATTCAGAAAGTGAAGGATTGTGTAAATAAATCTTTCCCAATAATAAGGCTTTATTTTACTCACACCATATATCCATTTAAATGTGCATAATACATGCTGCGGGTTAGCATTCGTTGACCGCTTATGAAAATAAACTTACCATACAGCTTTAACCATATCAGATATGGAACATTTTATGTTTCGACGAATAGACAAGCCATAATATCTGCGGAAAAGCAAAATTTCTCTATCTTCTGCAACCAGTAATGATTTTACTATAAAACTTGCGAAATTTCATATTATTCCTCAATCCTCGCAATCTACCACCCATTCGTTTCTGCACATGGGCTATGCATTTACGTTTTTTTTTTATTATTATTTCTTCAAAATATCCGTAAATTTTTGATTTTAATGCTAAGTTGAAGGTTTTAGAATCATCATCACCAAGATAATTCACATATCACATATCTGTGATTTTTCAGAACGGTTAAATATGTTTAAAATGCCATCTGATTCCCTTCTTCCACTGAAACCTTCAAAAATTTCTCACACATATGGATTTATTATTCCTATTTTTAAATTTGAAGCAGTATTTGCTAAGACATTCAAAATCTAAGACTTTACAAATCTCTAGAGATTTAGCAGATACAACTCCGTTCATGGACGTGTAGCCATGCTTCTGCCAGTTACCATCAAAAGCTGCTACGAAATCTTTGTAGTTGTTATTTTTATCTACAGTTCATTCTACAGCGTTACTCACTTTTATCAGGCTACGCAAGAGTACATCATTATAATGCTCAAATTTTGCAGGAGATGGTGGTACATTCATAATTGCGCAAAATGTCTTAGCAGCGCTTCTACTTTTTCTTTCACAGAGCATACTATAGACCAATCTAATATTAATGTTGTCAAATCCAATTGACATATCAGATGTAATTGCGCTATAGTTTGTTACCTTAGATAGGCATGTCTAGGTCACTCATTGCTTCTCCTCCATCAGTTATATATGTTACCGGCAAAGTATGAAACGCCGGCATTCTATAGAATGCTTGGACATTGTATATAATGTCGGACATTTTCAGGCAAGTTATGAAATATGAGAAGTATTACATACTTTCCTTAGGCATTGTATTTAATACTGAGGCATTATATTTAATACCTAGGCATCGTATTTAATACTTAGGCATTCTATAGAATAACAAATGCTATTTTTACAAAGTATGAAAGAAAACGTCCTTAAGAGGTTATTATGTAAATAATGTGCATTTCTCAAAAATAAAAATGTTATTCTGTAAAAATAATGAGAGTGTCATTAAAAAAAATTATTCAAGATGCGTAAAAAAAAATGAAAATTGTACGAAACATAATTTATGCCTTTCTTATTAAAAGAAACAAAATTTTCATATAAAAAGTAAGAAATTAACCTACTTGTTGCAATATGGCAGGCTTGAATGATATTTTGGATTACATTTCATTACATTTTTCACGCAAAGACATTTCGTATTTTGGCCCTTTGTTTTACACATACTTTTGACGAATCCTAGGCCGCTGCTACTGGACTGAGCAATTGCAACTGACCGGAAAGGAATTTCGTGGTCAGGAATATCTTCAATTCTAAGCAAGTTCTTAGGGCATAAAGTGAATTGTGATCTCACATATACTTGTTTTAAAATTCCTTCAGAAGTTCCAAGTCGATAGAAATCATCTACTGTCACACTCATTATAGCTGCTAATATATTGCCCGAATCACCTCGCCCCTTGTCGACATTAGGAACGCGCGCAGTAGCTCCCAAAGAAGCAGTGGGAATTTTTTTTTTCCGAATTAATTTTCATTTCTTTGGCTTGTATTTTGAGATTGATTTTAGAGTTTATATTACTTTCGATAGCATTTTCAGTTTTGAAACAAATATTGCACAAAATATCCATTTCATCACCTTTACTAGCAGGGCTACAGAAGGTATGGATTTTTTGACGACACATTTTGCATGCAAGTGCATCACTCGTTTTCTTTAAACACACACAACAGGTATCAGAAACGAAAATCTCTTCGGTATAAGCATGCCTTCATCATGTTAGTTTAGTCCATTATCGACTATAAATGGGCTCTTTTTCTTGCATAATCTTATTAGTTTCGCCTTTTCTCATTGTTTGGCCCTTTCTATTACTTTTCTAGCTGCTCCTCTGTATTTATATCTTTTAAGACACCTTCGGGTAGAAAAGACGTTGTAAGCCCTAATTTATGTTTGCAGCCAAAAAGAGCTTCGCGTGGTGTTCTTTTGATCCCAAAATGATAAACCCTGTTTTTCATAAATTGTACGAAACGCAGTCCTTCACTCCAGCGGTCAGATCTATTATCTTGCATCTAAGTACAAAGCATATTTTCGATATCTTGATTAGCTCTTTCGACACTACTCTGGCTTTGTGAACGGCGAGGACTTTGTGAACTTCCCATGGACGATCTTCAGTGCTGGACAAAACTCCTTCAAGTTGGTCACCACATTATTGGCAAATTCCCCATTATTGACAGACAGTAATATAGATGGCTCTCCAGCATATGTCCACACTAGGTTATAGGCTACTTCTTCAGCTCTTTTTGATGTTAGATATTTGAGAATCTCAAATTTTGTGATATGATCTTGGTACACCATAATAAATTTGTATTCTCTATCTGTCTAAGACTGAAAGTCAATAATATCTACCTGAAAACGGGAATTAAATTCAGAAAAAACTATAGGTTTTCACAACAATACCCTTTTTAATACCTTTCTGTTTTTTCTGGCAAGGTTCACAAAGGTGGATGTACAGTTCAGTATCATGACGTGTATCGGTTTTTTTTTTTTTTTTTTTTTGTATTTGGTTGAAAGTTCTTTCAAAATTCTATCATGCCCTCTGATTCCAATAGTCAAATAAGTTTCATGAAGTACCTGACGTAATACTTTATAGTAGTGATGCCTTCTTTAACAGGATAAATAAATTTACTTTTGTTTCCTACAATCATTACATCATAGCGATTTAACAACCAATAGTCCCTGGGTTCCTTCTTAGTAGTAATTTTGGCTTTTTGTACATCCTTTGTACATCCTTTATTAACTTCTGGTAAGTAGTTTCGGTTAAGAAAACACTATTTTTTTGCAGCGTTAATTCTCATTTTGCTCAGTTCATCGTAAAATCGTTGTTTCATGTCTATAGATCATGACTCCTTCTCTAATACTACAGCTTGCTCCACCATTTTCATGCAGCATAGTAAAAAAATAATTTTTGTTGAACAAATTTAAATAAAATTGCGTATTTTGACACTCCCGTACAAACCGCAAAGTGCAACTGACAAATTCTGAGTTTTAGGCGCGCGTTAAAAGTCACGTGCCTTGCCACGTGATATTCGAAGCGAATCGGAGATGTATTTATACTTTGTCGGTTTCTCATTTGGCATTCTATAGAACATGCCTAGGAAATGTGAGAAATATAAATCGTTTCATACATTGCCGGCTACTTTTAGGCATTATATGCAATGCCTAGGCATTCTATAGGATGCCGGATTTCAAACTTTGCCGGTAACACACACACACACACATATATCGGTGACGACTAATTTACCATTTACGCTACATTTATTTTCAGCACTTCAATTGAGGTCAGAATTTTTTTTGCTTTTGAACGTGCTTTATGTTAGATGTAAAGTCTATTTTAAATATCTATAAATAGCGTATTTTGTAACGTCTGTGGCATATCCACTTTCCTCGGCCTTCTTCAATGTTTGTTGGTCGAGCTACCAACTTGACACTCCTGCATCTGGACTGCCCGAGCGACACCTGATCCCCGAGATGTCAGCAGAAAGGTAATCGTGGCTATTTCGGCAGCTTGTGAAGATTGGGGGAATTCGCCGAC